>VZQC01013734.1:3588727-3889351 GCA_009823505.1 Rhizomys pruinosus
ATCTTGGCCTGTTTTTGGTATTAGAGTTATGCTTGCTTCATAGAAGGAGTTGGGAGATTTCCCTCTCTTTTTTAAATCCTCTAAATAGTTTGAGTAGTATGGCTGTGAGACCTGTTTAATGTTTTATAGAATGCTGCGGTGCAACCATCTGGTCCTGGGCTTTTTTTTTTTTTGTTGGGGTTTTTTTTTTTTTTTTTTTTTTTTTTTTTTTTTTTCAATTTCTTCAAATGTTATGTTTTTTTAAGCTGTCAATCTCTTTCTTGGTTAGCTTTTTTGGTTCCCAGGATTTCAGATATTCACATCCAGTTCTTTAGGTTTTCAAACTTAGTAGAGTATAGGTTTTTGAAGTATGTGCTCATGATTGTCTGGATTGTTTCTTTATCTGTAGTGATGTTTCCTTTTTCATCGTGAATAGTAGTATTGATTTGAGTTGCTCTTTCTTTCTCTTTTGGTTACGGGTAGAGGTCTGTCTATCTCTTATATGTTTTCAAAGAACCAGCGTTTTGGGTTCAGTGATTTTTTTTTTTTATTGTTGTTCTTTGTTTTCTATTGCATTGATTTCTGCCCTGATTTTTGGTATTTCTTCCTGGCGGTGGGGTGTTGTAGGGGCCATTTTTTGTTGTCTGTCAAGTTTTTAGCTGTAGCATTAGATCAGTGATATAGTTTTCGTTGTCTGTTGTTGTTTTAATGGGGCACTGGGATAAAAATTTCCCTCGTATGCAGCGAAGAAAGATGGTATCATGTACTTTGCAGGTAATGGATGGATTCCGAAGTCGTTTATAGTTAAGGGGGAAGTAAGCACAGTCCGCAAACAAACAATGGGGGATAGTTTCCTTCATTTGTGGTGCTAGATACGAAATCCCCAATGGAAAGCAAGTAGCAACATGATGGTTATGATTTCTTTCCGATCTGAAAGCAACTGTATATTATAATGTGAATCTCCAATGAGCCCTAGAATTAAATACTTACTTCGACATGGTAATTAATTAGTGGCAGAAGGTATGATATTCATTTTTAAGAAGTAATATAAGATTAAAGGGAAAAATGTGGAACTCCTCAACATCATCAGAGTACATAATGTGATTCCTGGGGAACATAATTCTGGTACATAATATGACATGTTGATATAGGCAAGTTTTGGAGCAATACAATTGGGAGGGAACCCCCAACATAAGAGACTGGGTCAAGAAGGACGGATATAGGTAAATCTGTCCAAACAATACGTTGGTCAGAAGAAACTTTAAAAAAGACTGAGAGAAAATGCAGGAAGATGTATGGCAAAATGCGGAACTGAGGTGGGATGGGGATGGGGGGAAAGGGAAGGGGGAATATGTTCTGTTTTATCTTTATCTTATTTATTTTTTAGGGTGAAACATTTTTCTTTTTTTTTCAAGGTGCATTTTTTCCACAATATTTATTGATAGATACAAGTACATAAAATCAGGGCATGAACATGATTTGATAGATTAAGTAGTCTTAATTTCAATACCATAGTAAGGGAACAATTCAAATTCTCACCATTTGTTTCACACCCACAAAAACCACTTCAAGGGCATTAATGATCTCTCAAATCTGATCAGTTTTGTGCAAGTAAACCATGTTTCTTTTTAAAAAGACTTGTGCACTTGCCCAGGCTCAAGGATATTGAAATCTAGCACATAAAGCCCATTACTAGAGGTAGAAATACAGGCAATATACTATTACGGCAACAATCATCGATTACAGTTAAAGATTTTCTGTAACAACCAAATGGATAGTCTAATATTGCAACAACTCAAGTATTACTGAGCAAAGTGCATTTCTACAATGTTCAGTGTTTCTATTCAGTTTTCTGACTTTAAACAGCCTATGATAACTAGCAGCAGAGAAGGTACTTGCAATAGACTGCCTCTGCTTGATAACCTATGATGTAATTATTGCATGCTGCTAATATACTATCTAAACATTAAAGATATTCCTAAAATATTTGATGGTAGATTATGATTAAGACATGACATTACATTACAAAAAACATTATGCAGAAGGAAACCCTTACTGATGTGCTTCGGTTTTAAATATTGTGCCCCCAAATGAAGTCCAGTAAGCACATGTCCTGTCATGATTCCCCCTGCATTGGCCTCCATGATACTGCTGAGGTAATCCAACAATGTCAATCCATCTTCTGAGGAGGCTGAATTTCCATTAGGTGCTTAGTTCACAAGCTGAGTATTTTAGCAGTCCTCAGTCCACATTGGAAGGCTAAAAAGAAAAAAAAAGCTGTATCTCATGTCTTTGAGGAGTGCCTAACACAGTGGCATCTACAGGGCATATGTGCCTGCCTGTGAGAATTGTAGACAGGCCAAACAACGGTTCTCTCTCTCTCTCTCTCTCTCTCTCTCTCTCTCTCTCTCTCTTTTCTTTTTGTCTTTTTACTAAGATCTCAAATTTTGTGTCTGCATTACAGGTTCTCTGGTCTAATTATTTATTTCTGGTTGTACTTTCCTTCTGGATGCTTAAGGCCATACAGATAGCCCAGATTAACCAAGGTTTTGTTTTGTTGAGGTCAGTTGAAGATCTGATCCTCAGAGGTCTCTCGGGGTTTTTTTTGGGGGGGGGCGGGAGGAGGGTGGGAGACCCTTGCTTCTTTCAGCTCCTCATCCACTAGTTCCATCCACATGAGGACAAAATCAGGTCTTGCTAGACCAGGCTTCCTTTTCTGAAGGATGAGCAGACTTTCCTCTTTATAGACTGGACACTGGCTGAAACCTAACCAAAGATATCAAAGGGTGAAACATTTTTCATTTATTCTATTATTCCCAACTTTATTTAGTATTTCTCTACTGTTCAGCAATATACCACACACAAGTACACATGCCTGTGTTTTGTTTTAAATCAGTGTCAGGTGACCTTCTTTTTCCAAATTCTCTATAGAGAGGATTGAGATTGGTTTCATATATGGTATCTATACATCTGACAACAAGGTAGTGGATTTTATTATTTAAAAATAATACAGAGAATGTATGTCAGAAGACAACCTTCAGGAGTTAGTTTTCTCCCAACATCATGCAAATGCAGGGATCTACAGCAGGTCATCAGGCTCAGCAGCAAGCACCGTTACCTGCTCAGGCATCTCATCTGTCCAGGATTTTAGATTTTAAATGGAGGTACTCTTGGCTCCTGAAAACAGGGAAAAAAATGACAGTATTTTGCCACAACTATTTCCCCTTGGGAACTCAATTTATTAGAGGTATTTCACATTGACCCAACACGGGGTGACAGTGAGCTCGGAAGCATTTCTACACAAATCTACTTTTCAGCGGAAAGGTTGTCTCAGCTGTGTAAATGCCTGGGAGGCTCTTTCTGTACAGGTTTCCTTGGCTGTAGGGATTGAGCTATTGCCCTTGATGTGCTCTTATTGGTCCCTGACCAGGCGGCATCCACTCAGAAACAGTACAAAAATGCTGTGTGCCACTTGAAACAGAGGTTGAGGAAATCATGCCTATTGTCTTCTTGCTAAGATAGGTGTGCCAGACACTTCTACAAACTGATCTCTCACTGCAGACAAGGCTGACCTCCATAACTGATAGAAACCTGACAAGCAATGTTTTCGATGCTTTTAAGTTAGATATAGCAACCTCAAGGTTGTCTCTCCTATAACCCACTGTAAAACCACATTGAGTTGATAATAAAGTTAGCATTTTTCTCATTTCTAATATTCCCCTTTTGATTGCTGTGCTGATTTGAATGAGAAATGTCCTTCATAGGCTCAAGTATTTGAACATTTTGTCACCACTTGCTGGTGCTGTTTGGGGATACTGTGGAGTCTTTAGGAGGTGCAGCCATGCTGGAGGAAGTAGTCACTGGAGGTCAGCTTTGAGAGTTAATAGCCTTGCACCACTTCCTGTTTGCTCTCCCTCCTCCGTGTTTGCAGATGAAGATGTGAGATCTCCACTTCCTGCTCCTGCAGCCATGCCTGCTGCTTGTTGCCCCAAGTTCCCACCATCATGGACTCGACCCTCTGGAGCTGTAAGCCAAATAAACTCCTCTGAAGGTCACTTTGGTCAAGGTGGTGTGTAACAATGACAGAAAAGTAACTAGCAAAAGTGCATTTTAAAATTTTATGTGTGGCGTGTGTGTGCATCTGTGTTCATGTGCATGTGTGTGTGTGCATGTGTGTGTATATGTATGTGTGCACGTGCACATGCATATGCATGGCACATGTGTGGAGGTCAGAAGACAATTTATGGATGTTGGTTCTTTCTTCCATCATATGGGTCCTGGAGATCAAGCACAGATGGTCAGGCTTCATGGCAAGCTCCTTTACCTATCAATCTGTCTCACCATTCCCTCTGTGGTGGTTTGAATGAGAATGACCCCCTCCCCCATAGGCTTCAAGTATTCAGACACTTTGTCCCCAGTTGGTGGCACTGTTTTAGGAGGTCTTAGAAGGTGTGGCCATGCTGGAGGAAGTATGTCACTGTGTGTGTGTGTGTGTGTGTGTGCACTTAGTGAGTTCAACAAGCCTTGCAGGCTTCAGTGTCTTTCTCTCTCTGCTTCCTGTGCTCATTGGAAGATGTGAACCTTGGCTTTCTGCTCCAGCCCCGCCCACCATGCCTTCCTGCCACAATGGACTTTTAATCCCTTGGAATGACCAATCATAAGCTCAAATAAACTCTTCCTTTTTTTAATTAATTTTATTTATTTCTGTATGTGTATGAATGTACTGTCTGCATGCAAGTCTATGCACCCGTGTCGTGCAATGCCGCAGAGTTCAGAAGAGGGTCTCGGATTCCCCTGGAACTGGAGTTCTCCTGGAATTGGAGCTTCAGACGGTTCTCAGCAGCCATGTGGGTGCTGGGGATCGAACCCGGGTCCTCTGTAAGAGCGGTCGGCGCTCTTAACCGCTAGGCCATCTCTCCAGCCCATAAACTCTTCCTTTTGTAAGTTCCCTTGGTCATGGTGGTTTTATCACAGCAACAGAAAAGTGACTAATACACCCTCTTTCCTCATTAAAAAGTAAATACTACATATTATTACCTCAATCAATGTGGTAAATTATTTTGATTATTTTGTTTCTTTTTCTTTTTCTTTTTTTTTAATTGATGCTTTATGTATTTCATACATCATTTTCCAATTCAGTTCAGGCATATTTCCCCTTCCCTTCCCCCAGACCCCACCTCACCCCATCCCAGATCATGCATTCTGCCATAACTGTCCTGCATCTTTCTCTCAGTTTTTTTTTTCATTTTTTAGCAATAACTGATAATTTATGAGTACAAGCATCCTTCTTGTAAAACCAATTTGCAAGAAGTTGTGCCCAAACCCACACAGCCCCTTGGTCTCTCCATCCAGCAGGGGGACTTGTATGTTCAATCAAGTTGATCAAATGAGTGTCCAGGCTATATTGCTGTAGTTTCACCATTCACCCCAATCGCGGCCCTTACATTCTACCACGCCCCCTCTTCTAATTCCCTGGAACCACCAATTATAAGCTCAAATAAACTCTTCCTTTTATAAGTTCCTTGGTCATGGTGCTTTATCACAGCAACAGAAAAGTGACTAATACAAAAGGTTACTGATTTTTCTAGATTTATTTTTTATCCTGCCACTTTACCGAAGCTCTTAAGAAAAGTGACTAATACACCCTCTTTCTTCATTAAAAAGTAAATACCACATATTATTACCTCAATCAATGTGGTAAATTATTTTTGATTATTTTTGTTTCTTTTTTCTTTTTCTTAAGTTTATATAGATTAAAACAATGATGCTAAGCTTTGTGAGGTAACATAGATACTTGATACACCAAAGTGAATATCATAGAAATTGACTTTTCTATCCAAAGAAGTAAATATAAGATACAAGGAAAAGTTTAGCAGAAAAGATAGGTGACTTCTATGGAAATATTATTTGGAGGTCAAGGTAAAGACACAGAAGTTTTGTTAATAGCTGGGGCTTTAGTCCCAAACTATGGTATAAAATAGTGAGCTTTGCTGGGTTGCAAAGTAAGTGCATTAATTCAGGCTGGAGGCAGGCCTGTTTTCAGAACATATTAACATTGCCCTCTTCATCCTAAGAGTACCTACAGATCTTCTTCTGCCATGGGAGGTAAGTCATTCACTGAGGGATAGGAACAAGAAGATTTATATAAAAATCTGGGTATGCTACTATCAAGTGGAATCATCTACTAAGTGTGGGTTTAAAAAAATCTTGCCAAGAAGAAGGAATATATCCAGCTGGGCTCCTTGTGGACTGACACTACACTTAGTCACCGATACCCAATACATGTTCTTTTCCTCAATGGTGACCCATTCTCCATCTAAGGATCGAACGTGGGGATGAAAATTCCACCTATGCATTATCAACAACAAAATTGTCCTATTCAGAAAACTCGATGACTTAAGAATCAAATGAATTTATTAGTGTTTTACAAGCAACTTAGCTGAATGGATCTCTTTTCTTTTATACTTTTGTCTTAGGACACTCAAAACATTCGTTTCTTCATTTAACAAGTATTTGTATTGAAGATCAGCTGCTAAAGCATAGTTCTGGACAATGCCAAGATCCCTTGCCATTTGAGAACTATCATATCTGGAATTAAGCCAAGTGTGTGATGATCAGAATGATATCACAAAGGAGAAATCCAGGCTTGCCTTAGTGGTAGGGTGGATGTTCTGATTTCATTGTTGAATTCACAGTTCAGAGCTTCAAACTCAGTGCTCTGAAAGGGTGCTCTTGAATAAGTTGTGTGGACTCCAGTATTTCTAAGATGCCTGATGATTTTTAACCTTTGTTCTTTGTTTTCCAAAGCTGACCTTTTGTTAATGATATATTTTTTTTCTGCAACCCAGGTTCACATTGAATCAAACAGTATTTTTTTTAACCTCACAGGACTTTCTTGGTTACTTTGCAGTGGTTTGGTAGAATTTAAAATACTTCAGAAAATGGTCTTTTAAAACTCACTTGAAAGAACTGAAGAGAGAAAAAAAATATTGACCTTTATAATAAATTGATACTGTTATGAAAATATACCCTAGGGAACACTAGAAATGGTCCATTTAGAGATGGACTCTAGAAAAATAAGCTCTTTAATGTATCTCATAAATATGTTTCAGATGCCTTTCAAATGGTAAGAGAGCAGTGTAGGACTTTTTCTTCATCCATAGTAATTATGCTTTTTAAAATCATTTCTATCTGCCCAGTATAATTTGTACATGACATTTAGGTTGAACATTTCCATTTTATATTACTAAATACAGGGATATTAGCACTGTCAACCAGAACTTCTTTATTGCAGTCATGTTGATCCTAGTGGAACACTACACAGATAAGAATTGTATGAGGCTCTATCTATCTCTAGGAAAATGGTGAAATGGAGCTTGGCAAATAGTTGGTCATGGAGATGCAGTTTTAACCCAGAAATAATGCATTTTCCTTTTGAATATATAATAAAGGTCACTGAGATTAAACAAAGTTCACTGTGGCTTGATTGGGTTTGACCAAGTTCCCTGAAGATGGCCTTTGTTCCAATGCCCAGAGAGATCTCTTCTGCTGTTCCTCCTATGACCCTCTGAGTCCGTGATTTTCAGTTCATGAGTAGGTCTTAGCCAAGGGGAGTCAAGTTCATATTCTAACTACAGCTAGTCTAAAAAGAAGATATCTAGGGGACTGGAGAGTTGGCTCAGTGGTTAAGAGCCCAGGCTGTTCTTGCAGAGAACCCAGGTTCGATTTCCAGCCACCCACATAGCAGCTAACAGCCATCTGTAACTCCGTTTCTAGGGGAATCTGATGCCCTCTTTTGACCTCCACAGGCATTGCATGACACAGGCGTACTTTCATATACGCAGGCAATACACTCATACACCTAAAATAAAAATAACACATAAAATATTAATAAAAGAAGATATATAAATATTGAATTCTAAAGTAGGAATAAGATCTTAAAGAAAGGACAGACGAGGAACTCCTGAGGCAAATGTGTGTCAGGATACACTACTGAGAAACTGAATCCCAATTCACAATGGCTTACAGTAGTGTTTGGTGGAGGATGAGAAACCTTACTGTTGTTCTTCTACCACTGACAGGAACTCATGGCTCTTGTGTGACATTTGCAAACCCCATAACAAAGACAATAACTATACATGCTCTGAGGGGTAGGGGTGGGAGGTGCTAATTAACTATGTTTTGATATTCTGTTGTTTTTTGAGATAGGGTCTCTCTATAGTGTCATCTGGCTTGAAAGTCACTATGTAGGCCAAGCTGACCTTGAACTCATAGAGATCTGCCTGCTTCTGCTTTTCAAATTCTGGGCTTAAAAACATGCACCATCAATTAGCTCTTGATACTGGGATTCAAGTCCGTTTAGTTATTGTTCATTGGCCATAGTTAGCTCCAGACCCTCGTTTTTTTTTTGTCTTTTTGAGACAGGGTCTCCCTTTAGTCCAAGCTGGCCTGGAACTCACTTTGTAGACCAGGCTGGCCTTGAACTCACAGAGATCCACCTGTCTCTGCCTCCCAAGTGCTAGCATTAAAGATGTGCACCACCATGCCAGGCTCAGACCCTCATTTTTAAGTGGTATGAAAATATATGGATAGTCAGTGGACTTAGTAGGCATCTTATGTCTTTAAAGGACTTTCTCGCTTTGAAGCAGTCAAATGGCTAACCCAGCAAGCTTAGCAGAGTCACCAGAGACTCAAGATTGTTTATCAGACTGACAGATTCAAAATCTATTATTTTGGGCTTAGGTTAGTCTGTGCCATGTCCTTGAAATAGCTGGTTTAGATCTTGCCTGTGTTTTCCAGTTCTGCCTTTGTCTGAGACACCCCTGCTTTCCCCTAATAGAGGTACCACATGTCTCATGATAGCAACACATCAACACACTGTATATTTCTGAATTATTCTATCAGTGATGCTGATGGGAGTAGAGGCAGATTCAGATTTGGCATTTCTTTGTTCCTTGACTCTTACATGGGAATATCTGTCTCTGACACTTTCTGTTCAATGCATTCTGAAAAGAGATGAATTCTAGACCTGCCGGTTATCTGTGTTACACTAACAATTTGCACACATTTTTTAAGAGATAGTTTCCTATAATTTGGCTCCACTGGTTTACCATCTTCTAACTGGACAGAGGAAGCAGATTCAATGGCAAATAACTCTGCTTGGGACCTCTGCCTCTAGCTGTGGTATCTCGAAGGGCTGGAGCAGTCCCTCTCTAGGTTTGCATCAGAATCTTATGCCCTTGTTTACACAGGCCAGTCAAGTCTTTACCAAATGAAAGCCTACAGATAGTTGTAGTGGTTGCACGGAGTGCTTGTGAAACGCTTTCCATCACTGTTAGTTTTAGCGATTCTTGCAGATCTACACTAGGTTCCTGGGGGAGGACAGCAATGGAGATCAAGCAAATAGTAAGGGTTGGACCACCAGGGATGGGATCCACAGAATGCATACTAGAACCTCTTCAGAAGGCGGCACGAGCACCTTTTGTTACTACAAGAGACAGGGAATTCAGAACCTATAATTGGCCTTGTGACATGAGTTATAGGTGCTTTTTACACGTATGTCTATCTCCTGGACACAGGTACTGGCAGCCCAATTGGGACTTGGCAGAGCTGGCTCTCTCAGCAGGGCTTGGCAGGTTTGGACAGAGGCAACAGCGGATTTTCAGCTTTAGGTCTTGACAGGCACAGGAAACTGGGTCCTTAGGTAGCATGGGTAATGGAGGAATAAAATAGCCTCTATCATATGGAGGACTAGAGGGCTGTTACAATGCACATGAAAGACTCATTTATACCTTCCAGAATAATCTTAGGTAAATATCAGCAGTCTGGAACTTGTTCTAGAGAGATTGAATTTGCAAAAATGACTTTCTACCCTCAGAATGTGACATGGATCTCCACTAAGAGGTATGAACATCCAGATAGTTCTTAAAGTTTCTTTTCGCTATTTATTCTGTGCTTGGTTGTAACAAATCCAGCTAAATTGAATTTAGTTTAGCAAGTTTGAAACTAAATTGCCAATAGTAGAATTTGTAAATGTTTTTATTTCAAAACAAGGGGTTTTACATGTTACTTAACTACTAATTCATTTTTGTCAGTCATTTATTATGTATATTAGTTTTGATCCTAATGACTCCTTGGGAGGCATTTGGCCATTTGACCCCATATACATTTGAAGGGTGAAGGGAACAATTTGTTTTTACCCTATTCCTGCATTGTCATCTAGCTGGTTGTAGAATTCTATCTAGTTCTGAGACTGACTCTTGTGTGTGATATGGTACATGGCTCAAAAACATAGTAGGAGGAGGTAACCTCAGTAATATATGTAATAAGTATTCTCTTCTTGTATTTACTTGAAGCTCTTGACTTTGAAAGGGACAGAGGTAATTACATTTTTCCAGTTATTAACATTTACACAGAGTGCTGAAGACCTGGCATTGTTTCATGCAGTTCAGTGGTATTTTGGCTTTCCTGACAAATCAATGGCAGCCAACTAGTTGGCCCACTTCCTAGCTTGGCACACATCTAGAATCTGTCCTTATCCACAACCCTCTGTAGATTCATAAAACTTGGCACACATGCAAAGGTAATGTCGTTGAACCAACATGACTCAATCAAGGCCTGAGGGTAGGTTTTTGGTGGTCAGTATTCTTCCTGGCTCCTCCTGAAGCTCCTCCTGAATGGTTTTATTTCTGTGTCCCCAAGTGATAACATGATTACGTCTTTATAATCAAGTCCTCATTGGGTTTCTGAGAAGGCTGTGAATTTCTTATGAACAGACACATATTCCTGTAGGCTAAGAAACGAGCTTTGAGTCTTTTTATCTCTGATTTGCAGCTGCTCTGTGAAACTTGGTGTGTATGTAGCTCTTCCAATCTGCAGTAAACATATACAATGATAGCTCAGTGTTCCATGGAGAAAAATAAGAGATGCATGATACAGATTATACCAGGACTTACTCTGGGTTTGTCTGAAATTTTGTTGCTAGAGGAAATCTAAGATAGTCCTTAGGTGAGAATTTACTATGTTTCCAGAACCTTCCACATTAAATGAAGAAGGCTAAAAAGGGCATTTAGGGGGAATCAGTTGGTTTGACTGATTGGGAATGTAGACTTGTTTCAGATATCTGCACTTCTGTCCTCTGGGGTGGGGAGTTATACCTAAGAAGCCATTGTTTGTGACTTTGATGTCTTGTACGGGAGTCAAACAGACCATTTGATTTACTTTAACTAATAGCAAATGGGTGGATGTGACAGTGACCATTTCTAGAATGAGCTTTAAGCATCTTTGTATGGGTGACTGTGGATTGCTTCCTCTCTCCCCAAAGCACAGCCACTTCTGTATAGAGGCTGCATCTTCATTATGGCTGAGGAGACTTGAAGACACAGGAAGCTGAGAAAGTGACTACTCAACCTCAGTGCAAGGGACCCACAATGGACCCTTGGGCCACAGGAAACAGCCCACCACTGAGACAGCTGACAGAGAAGACTAGGCAGTCTCTAGAGAAGAACCCAGCTTAGGCAACAAAAAGTGATTCATTTAGGAGATGTGGCCATAACAACACTTGGCAGAACACATAGAGGTGAGCTCTTTGTTTTATTTTTCATGGAGGCTAGAGTAAAGGTCAATGGCAATACTGCTGGTGTCAAGTTTAGGTAACTAGAGGATGAGACTTCACTTCCCTCTCCCTCAATTATCATTTTCTTCTTGATAAGGAAGTGTAGAATGGTCGGTGATCTCTAAATTTAAGTAGTTTTATGTATCTGAATATAAAATCCCATGTAAGAGTGAGCCTTAGAGAAGATATGCACCCTAACAAGTTTAGAAGGTCAGCGTGGAGAGACGGCTCAGCAGTTAAGAGCCTTCGATGGTCTTGCAGGGGACCCAGAATTCAGTTCCCAGCACCCACATGGCAGGTAACAGCCATCCATAACTCCAGTTCCTGGGGATCTGATGCCCTCTTCTGACCTGTGCAGGCATTGCATAACACATGTGCAGTTAAATTCATGCAGGCAATATACTCATACATATGAAATAAAATAATCAATAACATATTTTTAAAAGGAAATGTGATTTTTAGATTAAATTACTATGTAAATATTGGAACTATACTTCATGAGGCAGGGGATATATTTTATTTGAAGATATGTGTGCAGACAATAGTATCAACAAGCTGGTTCAAAACTGACCTAAGCGAGCCAGTTTGGCTTTTCTGTTCTTGTCTCAGATTCAGTGACATCAGTTATATGTTTGGAATCAGTTATTTTGGGAGAATTTATACTGTAGAAATAAGCGGATGTTTAAAAAATAGAAATAAAAAAGTCCAGTTTACCACACTCCTATGTGACTATCATTAGCTATTATGGGGTATTCGCTACCATACTTCTTTCTCCAACTAATGAGAGTTACACTCTAATTGAACTGGAGTGTTCCTGTAGATACAGAAGTTTTCAAGTGAGAGATCATGTTTTCAGACAGTTTTAAGGCTGTGAATGTGGCATTGTTATGAAGGAAGTGCAAGAGTTGGAAGACTCTGTATGGATAGAATATTAATAACCCTTTAAAAATTAAGAAGAAAGGATTACTACTGAGAACTAGGGGATGGAGAGATGGCTCAGCAGTTAACAACATTGGCTATACAGAGGACTCCAGGCTCAAATCCCAGTACCCGCGCAGTGGTTAACAATCATCCATCCATAACTCTAGTTCCCGGAAGACCCTCTTCTGTGCTCTGTGTGCACCACATGACGCAGGTGCACTTATAAACATGCAGGCATAACGCTCAAACACATTGAATAAAAATAAGTAAATAAAAAAAGAATGTGAAGTAGATGGTGGTAGTGATGTGAACGTAAAACAAGAAACGAGTCAAAGAACCTTTAGGAGAATACTGTGATTTTGACAGAGGTCCAAGGTGACTGGCCTTTCATGGAGACTCTAAATACTTGTTGAATCAAATAAATTTCAGATGGAAAATTTGTCCCTGAATTTAATTCTCTTTCTTTCTCTCCTGTTGTATCCTAGACCTTTTTTTCATTGTCTTTGACATTTTCTTTGCTTATACTTGTTTCTGTGTTTTTCTAGGTTGGTCTTGTATTTGCCTTTAAAAATATTAATAACAAACTATCACAGACTGGGCAGGTTATGAAAACAAGCTTTCTTTTGCCTCATGGTTCTGGAGATGCAAGATGGACTTCCTGCTGGCAGCATTCTGCCAGAGCAGGTGCAGAGTGCCATATGACAGATATGATGATCGTGTGTGTGTGTGTGTGTGTGTGTGTGTGTGTGTGTGTGTGTTCTTTCTCGTCTCCCTCCTTATAAACTTACAAGGATTCAGCCATGAGGGCTCCAATGTAATGGTCTTATCAAACCTAGACCATTCCGGAAGTCTCCATCACTAGACAACATAAGTCAAATCAAGTTTCTACTCAATAACTCACAATGGGAATTTAATTCCCATTTCCCCATGCCTGAAGCTGTGGGTGACATTCAAGCCATATTTGAAGCTATAACACTCTTTTTCCGGCATCCTTTCTCTAATTTTGTCATAGAGTAATTCATACCCAGTCTTCTTATTAGCCGCCCAGAAACTTGTATTATACTCTCTTAGCTGATGGGTGCAGGGGGAGAATATGGATCCATTCCTTCCAGAGATCAGGTACTTGACATTCCCCGACTCACTGAGGCTATTTCTGTATTGAAAACATGTCATGCTCTGAGCTTGCTTATGTAACTCATTTTAGTAGCAGTTTGTAGATGGAACCAAAATGAATGAAATGAGTCACCCTTAAAACTCTAGTATGCCTGTCAAATTAATTGCACAACCTTAACGCCAAATTCATTCCTTTAACTGAAAGTTTTATAGGTAAGACCCTTCAACAAATGCTATAGGTAATGTTGCCATAGACGATTTAACATTTGTGTGCACATGAGATGACACTTCATAATTCATGGAAATGCCAGCACTTACAAATAAACAGTGATGAATATCCTCCCAATTTTGACATAATTACTCCAGATCTATCACCCCACTTTGGTATGTTGAGATACATTAGTGCATAACAAAGGTGCATCATCCCAGTGATCGATACCCTCTTTCCAATGAGAATGTGTTGCCGTGTAGTTATCATGTTATGTTTTCTGATGATTTTTTGTTACTCTCTGATGTGTTTCAATTTTAAAAGTAAGACCACATAGAATTTCTCTGGATTTAAATGAATATACTGGGCACAATCCGTACATGCTTGTTATGTGTAATTTAAATTTAGACATTAATTATGGCTTGTGACTCCACTTACACAATTTAATTTATCTGTTTGAAATAATTACTGCTCTTCTGGCTAGCTATATTGTGCCCTAAATCAATTTTACTCTCTGAGCCTTGGCTTTGAATTTTTTTTTTATATTTTTCTTTGTTCCCCCCCTTCTTTACTATTTTGCTTTTCTTTCTATTTCTTGATTCTTTTTCCTTCCTCTTCTTTAGGTTAAAGGTAGAGGACAATTAAGACTAACTAGTAATTGTCCAATTTAAAACTTATCTGACAGGTAAACCAGACAATTTTGTATGGTTGAATTCACCAAGAATTTTCTGCTGGTTTAGGATGAACAGAGAGAACATTCATTCATCTTTTAATTTTCCAGACATCCCAGCCTGAATACATGCTTGTAAAGGGGCTACAGTTTGCCCTTGGTCAAAGACCCAGGAGATGGAACAAAGAACCATTCACTGGAAGCAGGATTCTGGCTCACCTGTTCCTTCCGGTCTGATGTGACCTGGGCTCTTATGGTACTGCAAGAGCCCCCAGCTGCTGCCTTCTGGGAATCTTCCTTATATAAACAGTCATTGTTAGAAGTCATGTAAGTTTCTTTAAAAATATATCTCTATCTATCTATCTATCTATCTATCTATCTATCTATCTATCTATCTATCTATCTATGACTATTCACTGAGACAATATTCTCATGAAGATTTTTAAGAGAGATCATCTGTACATCTAAGTTGGCAAAGGGCAGCCCCTTAAGGACACACACCTTAGGAGGGAGTAGAAGACCTGGGGAGTCAACAAGACATTTTCCAGACCTGTAGGATGAGAGATCAGGGAATGTCTCTGACACAGTGTCAGAGAATTTATAGAAAGGCACTTGAAGCTGCAACAGTATGTGGCTTTGCAATTCTCTGGCTTCTATCAGACTAATACTCTTCTGGGCACAGGGAATCCTATCTTCAGTTTGGAACACAGACTACAACAGAAAACAGACACTCCTAGGACAACCTTCTTCTTGGAGTGTTTCTGAGGACTCCTGACCTCTGTGTCTGTGAGTTCCATTATATGTCTTTACCTGGTTATTTCTTTGCAAAGATAAGTACATATTTTCTTCCAACTTGCATATTTTTTTGCTCTTTCATAAACAACTAAATTTGTTCCTGAGCTCTTCCTTCCCTTTACCATCACCTGGAAATCTGAAATTTAAAATGGACTCCTAATGGTATCTTCACTAGCTTCGCTCCCTTCTCCATTCTCTCTCAGTTTCAAACCCTCTGGCTATCTTTGTCTCCTGTGTAATGGCCTCTCTTCACTCTGCACAGGGCTTTGCACAAGAAAAAAAAATTCTGCCAATCTTTCCTCTGCTAACTCCTGTTAATCATGTATATAAATAGTGGTTAAATTTTGAACAGCCATTTATATAAATTATGAATGGACTCTCAAGGGGTTCAACTGATCTTTCTTGACCTCCCAGCTTTTGGGGGTGTGGGGAATTTTCATATCATGTCATGGAGTTTATTGCATTTAGGTATATAATTATTTATCTAACATCTTCTTTCTCATCTGGATTATAAGCTACACAGGGCATGGATCATTTCTGCTTTGCTCATGATGAGTATGACATACTTTGTAAGTGTATACATGTTAGTAGTCATGTGTGCCTGGTATTTAGGCATACACAGAATTTCATGAATTAATTGTTATAATGGATAGATGAAAACCCTTCAGAGATCCAGGCATGGTGGCACACGCCTTTAATCCTAGCACTTGGGAGGCAGAGGCAGGCGGATCTTTGTGAGTTCAAGGCCAACTTGGTCTACAAAGCGAGTTCCAGGACAACCGGAGCTACAGGGAGACCCTGTCTCAAAAAGACCAAAAAAAAAAAAGTATTGCCAGGCATGGTGGTGCATGCCTTTAATCCTAGCACTTGGGAGGCAGAGGCAGGCGGATCTTTGTGAGTTCAAGGCCAACTTGGTCTACAAAGCGAGTTCCAGGACAACCGGAGCTACAGGGAGACCCTGTCTCAAAAAGACCAAAAAAAAAAAAAAAAAGAAAACCCTTCAGAGATACTTGCAATCTCATGTGAAACTATTTAAAGACCATGTTCCTTCAAACTATATATTAAAACATTAAAGAAAAGCAAATTGTATAGAACCTTCTTTGAAGCTTTCTCATATTCTCATCAGGACGGTCCTGTCCTCGGTTCAGAGATCAGGGAGAATGGGATAAAGGTAAGAAAGCTTTGCAAGGATGAAATCTGAACAAAGAACCTCTCTCCTAGGACAGAGTTCTTCACATAACAAAATGGCTGTCATCTCTAGTATAAGATAACACAGTCCTTTCAGTATAATTGTGATTTAATAAATATACCTACATAAATGCTGTTTTCTGTTCTTGTGAAATTCATTCATTTTGAAATTAATGATGCTTTGTGGAATTACGATGAAGTCAATGAAAAAATTATTTACTTACCTGAAATATTCGCTTATATATTTGTTATGACAACCACTGAAAACTAGCATACCGTAGTAATTTCTTCCTGACATCAGATGGAGACATTCTGCCTTCTGCATAGAGACTTCCCAGCATTCTTATGATAAACATCTTTACTTCAGCAGGAAGATGATGTTGTTCATGAAGACAGAGGGCCTGGAATGCAGCCAGGCACCCACAAGATGAATTTCATCAAATAAATACAAAACTATCAGTGATAGTTGTTTTCAATAACCCTGTGTGGTCAGAGGAAGTTTGCAAATCAAGAAGAATGGTAAACACTATTTCATAAACACTGAAAGTATCTCAGGCATCCTTTCTAAATTGCCCAGTCAAACTCAAATCTACCATACTCTTTCTTTTCCCCCTGGAATTTAAAGGACTAGAAATATGAATATGACATCCCGGGGGAGGGGGAGTTCCAGTTTCACATTTGCCTCAGGGGGTCTCCTGCCTGCTTTCTTGCCTCTCTGCTGTCCACTGACTATTCCTGCCTTCTCCACATGGTGCTGGGGGCACCAGGACCTTGAACCTCCCAGTAAACATTTGTGAAACAGCTTTCTAACCAAGTAAAAGGGAAAACCAAGGATTTGGACATACAGCAAAAGAATCCTGTGGGTGTTTTCAGATCCTATGGTTTGTCATCTACCTTTAAAAAGGGGTGCCCATGAAAGAAAACAGCCAGAATTGACTAAGACCAAGACAACAGCTCCAGAGAAAGTAGACTGTTTTGCTTCTCATCCACCTGTGCCCCTTTTCTAAGCCTAGGGAACAATCTGTGGAAGAGGGGGCATGGTAGAATGTAAGGGCTGCGATTGGGGTGAATGGTGAAACTACAGCAATATAGTCTGGACACTCATTTGATCAACTTGATTGAACATACAAGCCCCCCCCCACTGGATGGTGGGACCCATGAGCTGTGTGGGTTGGGCACAACTGCCTTGCAAATTGGTTTTACATGAGGATGCTTGTAGTCCAATATCACTTATTGTTAAAAAAAATGACAACACAAAAACAAAAAAAACAACGAGAAAGATGCAGAAAAGTTATGGAAGATGCATGATCTGGGATGGGTAGGGGTGGGGTGGGGGGAAAGGAAGGGGATATATGCCTGAACTGAAATGGAAAATGATGTATGAAATACACACAGCATCAATAAAAATAAAAAAAATAAAAAAATTAAAAAGGGTGGGGAGGGGAGGGGTGAGTTTATGGAGAACACTTATCCATGGTCTGTGATGTTAATTCAAAAGTAGACCATTTAACTCTTCAAATTTGTAGGAGAGAAAACTGAAGTGGGTACAAAATTGAATTATTCATACTATCTTCTATTAATTCACAAAAATATTGAGGTGCTAAATAGCTTATAGGAATTGTGGGTAATTCCTCAAATGAATAATTGAGTAAATTTTGTTTAAAATGAAAGAAGCATTCTCTGAAGCTATTGTGGTGTGCTTGAACCAAGTAAGCATTGTGCTTAGTATGTATAACTTGAAAAGTAACAGTCTATTTTCTTTGGGAAAATACAAATCTTCCTGGGTGTTTGTGCATCAACCAATATATTTGTTTATATCTGTATAAAAATAAAACTCAATTTTATAGGATTATAGGAAGAACTTGCTCTCAAAAACTAAATTAATAAAATATATGAGTTCTTATTAAATTCAGGAGTGAGACAATGATGCTCGCTAGTGCCAGAGATATGTAATGTATTTTCAAACTTCAAAAGAAAGGAGATTAAAATGAAAAACACAAACATTACAATATATGAGGTAACTTTGTTATTGTCAAATGTTGTGAACACATATGGGAAACTGGAGGAAGCTTACTGAAAAAAAATGATTCAAAGAATAGAGAGTTAAGTAAGGAGGATGGCAAAATATTAATTAAAATGCACATTTTAGAGTGATATAAAATTAAAAGGGAAAATGTGAATTCTGAAATATACCTGGAATTAATGTATAGTTTGTTTTCAGATGACCTAATTTTGGCATATGTGGAACTATACTTATGTATGTATATATATAATATATAATATATATATATATATATATATATATGTGTGTGCATATTTTGGGAGCAATACAAATTTGAGCGAACAACAACAATGAAAGGACTGGAAACAAAGAACTGACTGAAACAGTTAAACTTCTCCCCAAAATAGTAAACCTCTGCATAGAAAAACTTTAAAAAGACTCAGAAAAATATACAAGACATGTATCGCAGAATGCATAAACTCAGTGGGGTGAGGGGTAAGGAAAGGGGAATGAGTCTAAATTGGACTGAGAAATGTATGAAATGCACAAAACTTCAAAAAAGTTTAAAAAAACAATAAAGTATCTGGGTGTGGTGGCATATGCGTTTAATCCCAGCACTTGGGAGGCAGAGTCAGGAGAATGGCTGTGACACTGAAGCCAAATAGGAAAGTCTAAATAGGAGGTTCCAGGCAAGCTGGGGCCACAGAGAGACCCTCGACTAAAACAAACAAACAAACAAACAAACAAATTAGTAAAGATTATGATTCAAGTAGCCACTTAGCAGAAAACATAGTGGAATTAAATGCATCTCTTCATATTAGGACAAGTGCAGACAAAAATTTTCAAGACACTTTATGGAATTTGTATATAGAATCATCCTGGGACAATAAAATAAAGCAACTGATGGATTCTGGATTCTGGGAGAGGGAGAGTCAGTTTTCTTTAAGGGTGTGGCCCTTGGGAGGTCAGCCACACTCCAGTGGATGGCACCACACTTAAAAACAGCATAGACTGGACTGTATTGGTTTAAGAAAGAAAGAAAATGGGCACAAAGTCAGGTCAGTACAAAATGGGGATGAGACCTGGGAAGAGTTAGGGGAAATGGTGATTATGATAAAACACATTGTATGAAGATTCCAAGGAACTAATGAAAATGTTCTATCTGACTACACTGTGAAAAATATAAATGAAAACAAAATTTTACCCATGGAATTGGAAGAATTAAAGGAAGTAGAGCCATTAAAACCAAGCCATCAAGCAATATTTAAAGAACTGAACAAATTATAATATGATGTCAGGTTAAAATGCAGAATATATATATAACTTCTATATCTATAAAATGCAAATTGTGTGAGGAGAAATTTAAACAGAAAAAATGTACAGGAGGCACTATGGTGACTTAGAGGGGAGGAATAGTGGAAGGGTATGACCAAATATATGTACAAAATGTCAAAGAATAAAAATATTATTTAAAAAAGTAAAAAATATTTTAATAAATGAAAAGGTACCTTATGCAGGAGAGAATTCAAGACATTAACAGAAATTCAGTATGATGTTGACATTGGTCATAAATTTTGACAGAGGAAGATTGGTGGGGACTGAAGGGAACTTTGTAGTTTGTTTCCAAGTTCCTTGAAAATACAAACTTAATAAAAAAGTTCATTAAAATGAAAGGAATGAGCCAGGGGTCATGGTCTACACTATTAATCCCAGTGCTTTGTAGGCAGAGGCAAGTGGTTTTCTGTGAGTTCAAGGCAGCCTAGTCTACATAGTAAGTTACAGGCCTTCTGGGGCTACAGAGAGACCCTATCTCAAAAAAAAAAAAAAGGCTATTTTGCAGTAATTTATACTATATATATAAATAATAATTATAATAATATATATATATATTTGGTCTTTTGGAAAAAGGGTCTCCATGTAAGCCCCAGCTGTCTTGGAACTCTCTCTGTGGCGATAATAGAGCTAGAGTAATTAAATATATTTCTCCCCGGTATACAAATATACATAATACATTTATCTCACCTGTGGTTCATCTGGTCTTGAGGCTGGTGACAATGTGCCTCAGGCAAACTGCTGCCTACTTTCTCTCATCTGGTCAGTGGATATATTAATATGTGTAATAAAAGAAGCCAGTGAAGCCACTTTACAGAAGATTGCTGTGGACACATCTCTAATCAATGACTGAGAACTTTAAAAACTCATGAGGATGGTACTCATCTGGGGGTGAAGTTACTTTTCCCATTACCTCAACCATAATTTGTATTCAGATTTTATGTTCCAGGGTGATGGCATAATTTGCTGCACTCTTTGAGGGCAACAGATTCTAGAGTGCGTTAAATTCATCGTGTTACAAAGGCCTACTTCAGAACACCTTTTTATTTTTTTTTCCTATTACTTCTTTTTTTTTCATTTTTAACAATAAGTAATAATTTATGAGTACAAGCATCCTTCATGTAAAACCAATTTGCAACCAGTTGTACCGAAACCCACACAGCCCAAGTGTCTCACCATCCAGACACAGCCCAAGTGTCTCACCATCCAGTTGGGGGGGCTTATATGTTCAATCAAGTTGATCAAATAAGTGTCCAGACTATATTGCTGTAGTTTCACCATTCACCCCAATCGCAGCCCTTACAATTACCATGCCCCCTCTTCCACAAATTGTTCCCTAGGCTTAGAAAAGGGGCAGTGGACGAAAGCAAAACAGTCTACTTCTCTGGAGCTGTTGTTTTGGACTCTGGTCAATTCTGGCTTTTCCTCATGCTGACAGTTTCAGATACTCTAACCTACTAAATCACAAGATAGATAAAGGATATAACAACTATGCAGTAGGTATTTTAGAGTATTAAAACTCAGATGTGGATTGAATATGTTAATATAAATCCAATGAATATGTTTTTTCTGTAAAATATATAGGTTCTTGGTAGTTATAACATTATTAAACTAGAGTATTATAGCTTGTGGCATCAGTGTAGGTTATTCCTCAAGGAGAGGTAATCAAAATTAGATTTGGGATATAAGATAATGTGCCACTGATGCCAACAGTATTTTCAGGCAGGTGAGGTGTACTGGTGCTGAGGAAGGAGTCTTGCTTGAACTCAGGAGACTATATAATTTATTGGTTTAGTGGCATTTGGTAACACTCTCAGCTATTCCAGGACCAACTGTACACTTGCAATGTCTCAAACATCTTTCCTCATGCTTACATTATTGTCTTCGACAGGAGGCCTTTGCTCTTTCTGCAGGTATCCAGTTACAGCCAAGAAGCTTTTACCTTTTGCAGGGGTTGATCCCTGGCCAACATCTCCTGGTAGAATAATCCATTGCTGAATCAGAGCCTCCTATATTAAGTATATGCTTTAGTGCACAGGCTAAGAGACTTTAGTAATTTATTTTGGAGTCTGAATAGAGAATAATCCTGTTTACAGTTCCTATGTCTATTAGTCAATTAAAGAAGCTTTTTACCGGTTTTATAAGAGATTACCTCTATAACAGTTGGCTCCAATTTACAGTTAGAGAACGACTGCATCATCATCATCTTATAATTTCTCCTTGTTCTATGGAGGGGAGGTTAGAAAGTCTCTCATATTAAAACTTTGTGGCACCTAGAAAGTAATTTTGTTAGGACCCATTATAATAGTTGTTACAGTAGGACCCACAGAGGGGTTGATGTTTATAACAATCTGAGCTTTTCTTCCTTTTCAATGTTCAGAAGGCCAACCTTCTGCTTGGCACTTCCTGGTACATCCTTACAATGAAAGTGATCTTTTCTTTCTCAGCCGTTAAGTTGGTGATCATTTTGACCTGTTGGAACATACAAATCTTTTCCTGTAGTTAGTTTTAAGATTTGAATTGCAAATTTTTTGACAAAAAGGTTCATGATATATCTGTATCTCCCCTTTTTATTTTAGGTTTGTTTTTGACCCATGAGTCTAAAAGGCAGTTGGATTCCACATACCTATAGGTGGAATCAAGGCACAGCTTTCATCAAATTCACCCAAGTGTTTTGGGTGACAGTATGGTCAGCTTGGGAAGCAAACTTAATTTTTAAGTTAAATCATCCTACAGGTAAAGAGAATGCTACAAGATGATAACTGTACAGCAGAAAATTATAGAGAACATATTTATGTGCCAACTTAAAGTATATTGTTATACAGATTTTAAGTAAAACAAATGTGGACAACAATTTATATTTCCAATTAACTCAGTGCGATTACCATTTTTATCAGAACTTTTTAAACCAATGTTGTTTATATACACACTTTTTACTTTTTACTAAGTCTTAAAACAACATGTAAACCTGTAGACACAGTCCCTGGGAAAAACTGATACTTGTTGAACTCAGGTCAAATTAAATATACATTAATCGAATATAGACCCATGTCCCCCTTTGCTCTCCCACCCTCCCGATTCACCATTTCAGTCAGTTTTCTGAATCCAGTCTTTCCATTGTTGTTCTTTTAATATGCATCCCTCTCCACAAGAAATAATTTATACTGGGTTATTGGTGCTAGCATCCACATATGAGGGTACCATTCGTTATTTGTTTTCTGGGCTGTGTTATTTTCATTTAATATAATATCTTCTAGCTCCATCCAATTTGCCTGCAAAGTTCATGATGTTGTCTTTCTTTTCTCTTTATTTTTTTATTTTTTTTCTCTATCCACTCATCAGTTGAGGGGCATTTAGGTTGGTTTCTAGCTTTTTGCTATTGTAACAGAGCTGCATAAATATACTGTGCATGTATTCTGCAGTAAGAGTAAGATGAGTCTGTGGTATATACCCAGGAGTGGTATGCTGGGTCAAAATGGCAAGCTCCATATTTTGAGTTTTCTAAGGGTTCTCCACACTGCTTTCCATAGTGGCTGTATGAGTTTACATTCCCACCAGCAATGGATGAGTGATCGCTCTACTACACTCAGAACATTTTTTTTTTTTTTTGTCTTTTCAAGACAGGGTCTCCCTGTAGCTCCAGATGTCCTGGAATTCACTCTGTAGACCAGACTGGCCTTGAACTCACAAAGATCTGCCTGCCTCTGCCTCCCAAGTGCTAGGATTAAAGGCGTGCGCCACCATGCCAGGCTACACTCAGAACATCTTTTTAATCCAGCTTTAGATCTTTATTTTTATGTGAGCATTTTGCTTTGCCCTCCCTGTCTGTCCACACAAATATTTATTTGTTTTTTTGTATGTTTTTAAGAAAATAAGTACATACTAGCAATTTCCACTAAAGAACACTATAAAATACATGAAAACACACACAATTCTTTATTATCACTATTTTTATTTTATGTATATGAATGTATTGTCTGCATGTGTGTAAGTGCACCCGTGTCATGTAATGCCTGGGGAATCAGAGGAAGGCATCAGATTTCTGTGAAACTGGAGTTACAGACTGTTGTTAGCCATGTGGGTGCTGGGAATCAAATCCCAGTCCTCTGCAAGAGCAGCCAAGTGCTCATAAGTTCTGAGCCATTTCTCCAGCCCCCATAAAGAAGATTCTTAAACAGAAAAGTAAATGTTATTCTAAACTGCATATTTATTGATTTTCTTTTTTATAATTTTTATGTGTGGTTTTTTTGAATCACAGACTAGCATTAAATTATATAAAAATGACAAACAGAATATGACATCTCAAATATTATGGATTATTATTATTATATTCAAGATCCATCAAAAATTAGAGGTGAATCATTCAGTAAAGCTGAATTCAGTAAAACCTATGGCTATGTTTGCTAATCAATATCAGTTATTAATTGGTTAATGAGAAGTTTTTTGATACATGACATTAGAATATTTTCAATAAAATTTTGAAAGTAATGCACTGAATGAAATCTTAAACTACAAATAACCAATAAAACAGTACTCTGTGGTTTCTTTCAATTTTTTTTTTTTGGTCTTTTTGGAATAGGGTGTCCCTTTAGTCCCAGCTATACTGGAACTCTCTATGTAGACCAGGCTGGCCTTGAATTTGCAGAGATCTGCCTGCCTCTGCCTCCTAAGTGCTGGGATTAAAGGCATGTGCCACCACGCCCGGCCTTCTTTCTAAAGAATAAATGCAAATATATAAAATTTATGACATTTTCTAAATTTTTTTTGGAAAAATGTGAATAAATTAATTATTGCAAGACTGTTTTCTCAAATACTGCTTATAGGATATAAATGAATCACATTTTTGGAAAGCAAGTTTCCAAGGTGTGTCAAGAACCTAAAAACATGACTTTGTATATATAGATAACAATTATGTGAAGAAACATGAAGTGCTTTAACATCTCATGTGTCAAAATTATCCTGAAAATACACAGAAACATGTAAAAATGGCTTAAGTGGTTAACAGTAAACAGATGCTCAAATAAACTGGGGAATATGGTCATGAAGATGCTTCGAATGATGTTTGCAATGAGGCCATGGTATTTAAATGAAAATAAGTGGATAATGGTGTATGTGTGTAGTGCAATTTCAACTATGCAAACACAGCTGATTAGAAGAATTAATATCAAATATTAATGACAAGCCAGCTAGTAATTTTTCCTCTGCATAAGCACAATGGTAGAATCATAGTGTTAATACAGTTTAAAATAAATTGACGACACAGAAGTAGACATTACTTCCCATCTGTGTTGATAAGCCTTTGGATACTGCTTTCTGATATTTTTTAAATGAGTAAGGAAAGCAGCAGTTCAGCCTTTGTAAATCTCGTGTTTTAATTCTCATGTTTTGTGACAATAGTATCCTATACTCAAGACTGTATGAAATGTAGAGTTAGTTATAAATGTGAAAATATGTGATAAATTGCATGTAAATTTTCTACGGTTTCATTAAGTGTTTGATACCTATAAAGTATCCTGTGATTTGGGGCTCTGGGTCTGAGTTTTGCACACCAATTCAATCATATCTATAAGTTCTTGGATATCTTTGAGCAATCTTCCCATGAAGACGTGCATTCAGAAATGCACTAATGATAACAATTTGTCCATCAACTTCTAATCAAATTTAGATTCATGTCATGAAAGTATTTCATAATGAAAGAGCTGTCAGGTTGTTAATATAAAAAGTACCAACTAATTTACAGAAGTATTCAGTTCAAAGATAATGAAAGGAAAGTTGCCAATATTTAGAGCCTTGTGAAAATGAATTGGAGCAGGTGACCTAAATAAAGGTTTTTACTACAGCAAAAAAAAAAAAAAAACAAAAAAAAAAAACTTTGAAGACTCTGGCATAAAGAACAGGAATGACAGACATGAGTTGAAGGGTGATAGACCTTCAAACAAGCTACTTTGATTGAGTAATTATTTTTATTTATCTGTAACAGAAGTATTTTCATTATACAGGTTCAAGCTGTTATAAATTAAATTGAACTCAGAAAGTACAAAAGTGAATGGACTCAACTGCAGCATGAGAGGAATCAGCGGGTTAGAGCTTGCTACTAAATTTACCTAGACCTCAAGCTAGCTCATGAGGCCCTTACATGGGGATTGAAGCACAATGTATGAGTAAAGCTTAAGATAAATGTTTCCTAAGTCACTAGTTCTGGAACAGTGATAGATTCCTCTCAAAGAAAACATGACTAAGAAGAGTAGAATAAAAAAAACCCTTCATGTTAGACAAACTAAAAAGTGCATGAGATGGGTGAAGAGGAAGTAGAGTAAGTCAAGGTTTAAGCATTCTTTTGGGAGGAGGGAGTAAAGCTTGGCAGATCTTTTCCCAAAACAACCAAATTTGCTCCTTTGATTTCTAGTGTAAAAGAATTACCTCCTTGGGGCTGTAGGATTGCTCAGTGGTAAAACACTTGCATGGCATATGTACACACACACACACACACCATGAAACAAAACATACCTCCTCTACAGAATTGCTTTCCAACTGAACATAAGACAATTTGATCTGAAAGACTAATACCATCACATCTTTTGAAGACTAGTCAAAAATTAACCAGCCCAACTTGTCTGCAGACTTAATAGATTAGTCCCAGTGATCTCTTAATTTGTTTAAACCTTTCACTTTTTTTCAGATCAGAAATTGACTGCGGTTTCAGAGAATGGCATGTGTTCTAGTTTGCTGTGCTAAAATACTGACTAGAAGCAACTTGTGGGAGGCCAAGGTTTACTTCAACTTTTAACAAATGTGTTATTGTTTTAAAACATTTTATGCATGAGTGTGTTTTCTGCATGCATATATGTGCACCTGTGTTGTCCAGTGCCTGGAAAGTTCAAGAGGGTGTGAGATCCCCTGGAACTGGAGTTACTGATGGTTTTTAATCATTATGTGGGTGCAGGGAATCAAACCTGGTCCTCTGCAAGAGCAGGTGGTGCTCTTAACCACTGAGCCATATCTCCAGCCCTTATTTCATCTTATAACTCCCAGCTCACAGTGGGACCTTGAAGGAAGCCAAGGCAGCAGACGAAACAGAGAACATGGGAGTGCTGCTTGCTTCCCCCTTCCCCAGGTTTGATACCTTTCTTTTTTTTTTTTTTTTGGATACCTTTCTTATACCTTTCTTATATATAGACCAAGCCACACTTCTTTGGCTATGAGGTGAGTTCCCTGATCAGAAGCAATATTGTGTGGAATGCTATGATAGTGGATAAAGCATTCTGTAAGTCCCTAGATGGTAATTTTGTCAGAAGAATTATGTGCAGAAAAGGCAAATATATAACCAGAATAAGCCGATATTCCAGTAAGAACAAAGGGCTCTCTCCTCTATGAAGGAAGTGGACCAATGTAGCCAACCTGCCATCAGGTTGTTGGCTGGCCACCAGGAGAAAGGTGCCACACTGGGGCTCAGTATTGATCTCTGCTGCTGGAAGACCTGCCACTCAGCATCAGCTGTAGTCAGGTCAGCCTTGGTTGATGGGTGTCCATGTATGACCTCCATTTCTGCCACCATGGTCACTTGTTCATGATCCCGTTGGTCAATGTCAGCGATGGCTGGAGAAAGAGGCTGACTATCCTCAGAATGGGGCATCCTATCTACTTGATTATTGAAAAGTGCTGAAATCACCTTTTGATGAGAGTTTACATAGGAAATATTTGTCTTCACATCCTTTCCCATTTGTAGAGTAGCTACATATTTCTTCCTCATATTTCTCACCAATATTTTAATCATGCTCCTTCCAAGTTCCTGACCATCCAGCCAAACCATTGAGTCTATCCCACGAATGAATATGGAATTACATATCTGGTCATTTCTCCTTCAGCAAAATTCTGCTCACTGTGAAAACTTTCCTTGACCAGCTTCCTTCCTGGTAGTCCCCTGAAGGGCTTATAATGCTGCAGTTGTCCAATTCTGGGTGGTGCAGACCTATCCACGAACCAGGCCCTAGTCTTCTCTTCCTTAGGCCAACTGATCATTGGGTGCATGCCATCAAGCCATAGGCAAATGTTGGGAATAGGAATAGGAAACAAGGATTTCAACAACTTCTTCATGTAACTTGCTCGTACCCTCAGGACTTGTTCAGAGCCGATCAGCATCCCTGACCTGAAGTCTCAAGGTCAGCGCACTGAAGCTGTGGTCCAGTGGAGGCCAAGACTGCACATAAAGCTGGAAGCTGATCTTGGCCATATATGAGTCTCCCATGCAGTACTGGTTTTGAAGGCATGAAGGGGTTGTGGAGAGCAGCTGAGGCTTGGCACTGTGAGAGGCCAGGGGAGGCCATCAGAGAAGGCTCAGCCCCAGTTACTTTGAAGATCCCAGCATACTTGAGAAGCCAGGACCACAGAATGGCCACCATGGACTGTGGCAAGTGTGGAATGGGGCTGTCCTGACCTTAGGAGATGAGCTGAGTGTGTTGTGGATGACAGAGCCAGAGAGGTGGACCTGCCATTTGAGGCCCAGGAGATCCTGAGTGAACTCCAGATGTCAGACACTGAGCTACCTATGGGACTTTGATTTTGCTTCTGTGCCCAGTTCTTCTCTCTCAATTAAAAATATACGTATTTAATAACTTTAATTGATTCGTTGAGAATTTTATGCAATGTAGATTGATCATGTATAGCTACCCCCTTGCAGAACACCCCATCTCCTCTCAGACCCACCCCATCTCTTCAAACCCTCACTTCATGTCCTCTGTCATTTATGCCACGCAAATGCTATTTTGTGTGGGTCCATTCCCTGGAGCCTGTCAATCTATTTGGCACCATACCCTTGAAGGAAACTGACATTCCTCTCAGAAGCTATTGGTTGCCCGTAGGTCCTCAGCTAGTTCTGTGGCTTTCTGAAACCACTTGTGGTTTTTTTTTTTTTTTCAGGAGTTCACAGTTAAAAGACATTGAATATTTTAAAGAATATTCTTGGCTTTCTCATTGATTTCAAGTTCTCTACTATTCAGTGAGGTTCAATAATTATTTTCAATTATTAAACCAAGTTTTAAAAACAGAAAAGATTATCACAGTTCTACTAATTAAAGCTATAGTATTATTCAGAATTATTTTCCTGAGCATAGTTTTAAAAAGAAGATCTTTTGTAAAGAACGAATGTCTGTTCATTTTAATTAATAATATTAGTAATTTCTTAAATGCATGCCTTAATAATTGTGCTGTAATTCCTGTAGTTGGTACAGCATTTGCAGCATTTCCAGGTATTAGGTTGACTTGCTAGAGTTTACCCAGGGGTAAATGTCTTTGTGTACAGTGAGAGTTATTTCCTTAGGGTAAAATTCAACACACATGTTATTTTACAATTTATTTTTGCTAAGGAGTATCTGCCTATGAATCACTCTTAAGCACATTATAGCCCTATGCCTTAAGAAATGTTGGATTACTAGGTATATAGGATTTTAGATCTAGCTTTTAAGTTATAAAATAAATACTTCTCACCTCAAAGCCAGGAAATTCTTAATTAAGAACCATTAGATGATTTCTATTAAAGTCAGCAATAAAACAAATATGTCTGCTAACATCAATACCACTTAACAATATTTTGAACAAAGTCACTTACACATTGGACTAGAGGAGAGGAATATGTTTGAGACATAAAAATCGAGGAGCATAAGTTAAGCTTAATTAATTACTCTCTGAAGACATGAGCATATGCTTGCAAAATATATGCTGAAAAGCCGTTTAAACAAGAAGAGGATTTGGTAGCGTAAGTAGACATAAATTAGAATTCAAATATCAATGACAATATTCATAGAACTGTGCCTTATAATAAAAGTAAAAAAGAACTCAGAAGGACAGTTTGTGAAACAAACCTACCTAAAAAGAAACTAAAAAACCCCCCCAGCACCTAACATCTCATCAAAAACCTAAACAACAACAGGGAAAGCATAAACACAAAAACAAGATAAACTCAAGAACTTAAAAGAAAACAAACATTTCATTTATATATATATATATATATAATGTTTATAAATATATATATATAATGATATATATATATATATATATATAATATATATATATATAGTATTATTGAACAGGTTTTGCTGAAGGAAAAGTAATCCTGATTCTTTTTGGAACAATTTAGTGAATGACTAGTGTGGTGTGTTGATTGAGAAAATGGTCCTAACAGTTTACTTGTATCTCCATCAATATTTAACAGTTCTTCCCATCAATAAGGCTGGCTTCCTCATCCCTGAAGTTGGACTGGGTTATTCTGAACTGTTGTGTAAAGATCTGTGTACTGAAAGCTGTTCCCAAATGAAGCAGTGCTAACATTCAGAGGTGGGTGTTTGGCAAGATTGTGTAATGAAGGCTCTGACTGTATAAATGATTAACTTATTAATGGATATTAGGAAGTGAGGTTTAGGAGGTTGAGCCTATTTAGAGGAAGTAGGTCATTAGAGGTGGAAGGATATGTTTTGTCCTTGTCTTACCTCTTACCTCTTATTCAAACCCACCCCCACTCTCCTAGCCCCTCTGAGCTCTTTCCTATCTTCCCTGAAGGTTTGTTTCAGAGCTTTTGTTTGGCTTACCATGACTCAGGAACCATAGAGCCAATTACTGAGGAACTGGAACCTCTGGAACTATGAGCCAAAATAAGTCTTTTCTTCTTTAAGTTGAATTTTCTCTAGTATTATGTCACAATAATGGAAAACTGACTAGCACACTATAACTCTCTTTTATCCCATGGTATTCAGTTTATTTTCATAAGATGAATGTTTGGACTTAGTCTAGCCAAATTGATGAGTTTCAATTTTAATGAGAGATTGTCTCAGAATATAAGACAGGAAGTGATTGAGGAAGATTTTAGACATCAACTCTTAGTATGCATACACAGGAGCATGCACAAATATGAACATATGTACACACACATACATGCACATGCAATAAGAGGAACAGAGGAGAGTTCAGGGCTATTTACATAGGTACTGAGAGGTCTAGCAGGACCCAAATGGCAGTGCAGGATTTGGGAGCAACAGAAGTCAGATGCCATGCCTTTTGTATCTAAGTTTAACTGGAAGAAATTATGGTCAGAATGTGGTAAGTTATATCCAGTGGGGAAGGAAGTTTCCTGAAAAGGCCTGTGACCACAGTGAGAGGAATATACCCAGGGCCAGTTCCCAGAAGACCAGAGCAGGCAGGGGATGGCTTGATGGGATGTTAATACCTTCAACCAGAAGTCAAAGAGTAAGAAAAAGAGAGCGAGTTCTATTACGGTGAGGACAGGTTTAAAATAGACTGAAAAGAACAAATAGAATAAACAAATACAACAGAGATAGAAACAATTGACATAACACTAGCGCGATAGAGAAGAGAGAGATAGAGAGCGAGTAGAGAGCGGAGCAACATGAGGTCCACAAAAGCTGTGGGACAGCTGATCACACAAGTCAAGACGACTCGAATTCAAAAAAGTTATAATTAGTCTGAGTCAACACACTTCACTCTGACCATAATCATAGAGTTTACTATCCTCTTAGTCTTTTCACCCATCAAATAATGGAAAAATAATTATGTGCTTCATGGTGTATTTAAAATGAAATGAGATACACAGACATTCTAAATTGGTAACCATCAAATGATGACTCTTGCCTGGCGATTGGACATTCAGGATAGAGCTATGCGGAAGTGGTTATAAGGCAAGTTCCCAGGTTTTCCGAAGAGTTAATGAAGTAGAATCAGTATTTCCTCTCTGAGTACAAGAAAGTCCTTTTTGATGCTCTAGCCCTTCCTCACCATGTGTCTCACTCCAAGTCTGTATTGTGTGTTTCTGTGCATGGGCGCCCGTGAGCAAGCCCTTCTTACAATTTATATGGAAACATATAGGCATAGTTCTACCTGTATAATGACACAGTGATATTTCACTGTTGAGGAAAGAAAATGTTTTAGCCAGTGTGGGAACTCTGTTTCAGGATAGAAAACATTATAGTGTATGACACTTTAAGGTTTATATGGCCAATTATGTTTAGTGACTCAAACAGCAGCTGACACAGTGATCTCTGGCAGAGTCAATTGTGATTTTAATTAATGTGAAAATGAGTAGATAAATATATTTTTCCACTTAGTAAAAGGACTTTTTATAACTTCATAATACTATGGACAATATATATAGAATGATTGGTATTCAGTCAAGAGGAATGCAATAATAAGAGAATTTAAATGATCTGGAAAAATGAGAATTGATTGAATGAGTACAGAATAGAGCAGTTCTGGAGATGCAGGCTGCAGGATTATAACAAAATCAAATTCCTAAATCAGATTTATAATAGAAACAGCAAATGGCATCCATTCATGTCTAAGTGGGAGAGAGAGTAGGAGAGACATCAGAGAGATAAAGTTCAGGTGAAGAATGAAGGAGAGAACATGTGAACACTGAGAAATACAGGAAGGAAGAAAATGGAGCTGAAGAAAATGATGGAGCTGGTTCCTTGAGGAAGAAATCAGGTTGCACTCAACACCAGTTGCTTAGGCTGATGGGTCTGGGCCTGATACTGGCTGATGGATTTAGGCCTGAAACTGGCTAATGGGACTGGGCCGGTTACTGGCTGATGGGCTTAGGTCTGATATTGGATGATGGGCCTAGGCCTGTTACTGGCTGATGGACTTAGGCCTAATACTGGCTGATGGGCCTGGGCCCATTACTGGCTGATGGGCTTAGGCCTGATATTGGCTGATGGGCTTGGGCCTGTTACTGGCTGATGGACTTAGGCCTGATATTGGCTGATGGGCTTGGGCCTGTTACTGGCTGATGGGTTTAGGCCTGATACTGGCTTTGCCCAACTCCTGGAGCTGTTTCCTATTTTAGATTCTTGATTATAAATTTGGAGATTTATTATACTCACGGAGAGTTCTATGAAACAGTAGATCACCTGTGTCTGTGCACATGTATATAAGTCCACATGTGCACACATCTGAACATGTGTGCGTGTGTGTGTGTGTGTGTGTGTGTGTGTGTGTGTGTGAAATTTCTTGGTGAAGGATTTTGCCTTGGTTTGGAGAGCTCTGTCTAGGGTGGAACTGAGTTGAGAGTGGAGTTGTGCTGTTTCCACGGTGCTGGAGTGTGGAAGGCAGCCTCTTCTACAGAATCTTCTACAGAAGATTGCACTGTTCAGAAGTTTCAGAGTCAGAATGAGTTATCTGCAGAATAACGTATCTCTTGTGTTTATTGAGTCTTCAGTGTAGGTAGGATGACAAAGGCCTGGTTCTGAAGATTTTGGAAGACGAAATAAGATCAATGCATTTTTATATTTGGAGAATCATTGCTTATAAGGCCTGGGAAGAAAGAACAACAGATTCTGGTGGCTTTGTGATTTGTTGTTCACCCTGAGAACGAGTGACATCAAGTGTGATATAGTTCAAATTGTCATTCAGAGGACAATTGTCTGATTTTCTAGCTATGCACCCTTCATCTCCATCACTGATATTTGGAAATCACCGTGAACCTTAAGTGAAGGAAAAAGGTAAAGCTAAAGTTTTAAATTTTGCTTTCTTTTAGCAGTTTGGAGAAAATTAGCAAATGTGGAAGCTGATAGTTAAAATGAAGTTCTTGGATTGTTCACAGATAGATGAAATCCTATTAGTGATATAATGAGACAGGCTGAAGTCATGTTCAATGTCCCATTCCGTGTTGGGTTTTGCAGCTATAAAAATCTTTATAGTAAAGCCAGTTACCAGGCGAGCATGCTGGAAAATTAAAGAAGAAATGCAGTATGCAGAATATCAGAAGCTCCTTTCTTCTCTTTTAGGAAGAAAGGTGTCCTTAAAAATAGAACAAAATCAAGAGACTCTCAAATGGGGATTTGGGAATTGCCTACGGGGAAAAGGAAAAGTGATAATATCACAGAGTTTATTTATAGTCATTTGGAAGTCAATGGAATTGCATTTAAATTTTTCTCAGGAAATACATGTACAATATTATATAATCCAGGTAAGAAAAATTATACTCTCCTGTGACTCAGATATATTTTTAACATATTAGTGATTTATATACATATACAGTACTTATTTTGTGAATTGTTTTAGTAAAAATCAATTTCGCTTTAACTTTCTCAGATTCTATGTGTTCGCATGTGTTCGTGTGTGTGTGTGTATGTGTGTATGTGTGTGTGTGTGTGTGTGTGTGTGTGTGTGTATGTGTGTGTGTGTTGCTCAGAATTGAACCCAGAGCTCTGGACATTGTAGGCAATTTATTTATGTATTTATTTATGTATTTATGTATTTATTTATTTATTTTTTGTCTTTTCGAGACAGGGTCTCCCTGTAGCCCCAGCTGTCCTGGAACTCACTCTCTAGACCAGGCTGGCCTTGAACTCAGAAAGATCCATCTGCCTCTGCCTCCCAAGTGCTAGGATTAAAGGCGTGTGCCACCACGCCCGGCATAGGCAAGCATTTTATTACTGGATTACATCCCTAGTATGTATTTACTTTTTTCTGTAGTAGTAGACATTAAACTCAGGGCCTTAAGCATGCTGGCCAGTCATGTTACCACTGAGCTACATCCTTAGCCCTCAAATTTGATTTGGGGACATTTTAGAAACACACATTATAGATATTCCATGATCAACCTAAAGAATCACATGGATGATTTTGTAGCTAGTCAGAGAACAATGACACATGGAAGAGGACACTTTGGGCTTTGGAATATAAGATTGAAGGGATATATATATATATATATATATATATCTTGCAATTTTATTGAAAAGGAGTGGGGATAGGGGACACCCTTGACTGTTTCCTGATTTTAAGGGGAACACTTTTAGGTTTTCCCCATTTAGGATAATGCTAGCTGTGGGTTTGTTGTAAATGGCTTTAATTGTGTTGAGGAAGGTTCCCTCCAGTCCAGTTCCCTCCAGGACTTTAAATGAAGGCATGCTGAACTTTGTTGAAGGCCTTTTCTGCATGGATTGAGATGACCCTGTGGTTTTTGTCTTTCAGTCCATTAACGTGCTATATGATGTTTATTGATTTATTTATGTTGAAGCATCTCTGTATCTCTGGTATGAATCCAGCTTATTCATGGAAGATGATCATTTGATATGTGCCTCTATATGGTTTGCAAGTATTTCATTAAGAATTTTTGCATGTATGTTCATTAAAGAAATGGGTCTATAGTTTTCTTTTTTGGTTGTATCTTTGCCTGGTTTTGGTATTAGAGTGATGTTGGCTTCATAGAAGTATTTTGGGAGATTTCCTTATGTTTCTATCCTCTTGAATAATTTGATTAGTAGTGGCTATAGGTCTTCTTTAAATGTCATAGAATTCTGCAGTGAATCCATCTGGACCTGGGCTTTTTTTAGTTAGGAGGTTTTTCTTTTTAAATCACAGTTTCAATTTCCTCCTGTATTATGGGTGAATTTAAGCTGTCCATCTCTTCCTGGTTAAGTCTTGGAGGATTCCATGATGTCAGGTATTCATCCATCTCTCTTAGGTTTTCAAATTTAGTAGAGTATAGGTTTTTGAAGTATTCCCATAAGATTGTCTGAATCTTTTCATTATCTGTTGTGATGTTTCCCTGTTCATCTCTAATTTGGGTAATTTGGAGTTGCTCTTTCCTTCTTTTAGTCAATTGTGCTAGAGGTCTATCTATCTTGTTTATCCTTTCAAAGGTTGTATTCATTGATTTTTCAGGGGGGGTATTTTTCTTTGTTTCTATTTCATTGATTTCTGCTCTGATTTTTGTTATTTCTTCCTGTCTGCTGGGTTTAGGATTCATTTGTTGCTGCCTCTCAAGTGTTTTTAGTTGCAGTGTTAAGTAATTTATTTGTGCTCTTTCTCTTTTCTTAATGTAGGCACTTAGGGCTTTGAATTTCCCTCTGAGGACTACTTTTAAGGTATCCTATAGGTTTTGCTGTGTTGTATCATACCTTTCATTTAGTACCAGGAATGTTTTTATTTCTTCATTTCTCCTTTGAACCATTCATTATTCAGTAGTGTGTTCTTTAGTCTCCATGTGTTCTTGTTGCTAGTAGAGCACTTTCTGGTGTTGATATTAAGCTTTATTGCACTGTGTTCTGATAAGATGCATGAAATTATTGCAATTTTCTTCGTATTTGCTGAGGGTTGGTCTGTGTCCCAGTATATGATCAGTTTTGGAGAATGTTCCATGGAGTGCTGAGTAGAAAATATATTCTTTGGCGTTTGGGTGGAATATTTGATAGATGTCTGTTTGGTCCATTTGGAGTATCATATTGTTCAGTTCAGATGTCTCTCTGTTTATGCTTTGTCTGATTGACCTGTCCAGTGGGCTCAATAGGGTATTGAAGTTTCCTACTATTAGTGTGCTGGTATTGATCTGTGCAGTCCTTCAGGACTGTGTTTATGAAGTTTGGTGCACCAGTGTTAGTGCATATATATTTATGATTGTGAGATCTTCATGGTTGATTGATCCTCTGATAAAGATGTAGTGACCCTCTTCATTTCTTCTGATTAGTTTTACTTTGAAATCTATTTGGTCTGATATTAAAATAGCAACTCCTGCTGTTTTTTTTGGTACCATTTGTTTGAGATATTTTTTTCCATCCTTTCACCTTGAGATAGTACCTGTCCTTGAAGGTGAGGTGTGTTTCCCGTTGACAGTAGAAAGATGGATTCAGTTTCTTAACCCATTCTCCCAGACTGTGTTTCTTAACTGGGGAGTTTAGACCATTAATATTTAAGGTTAATATTGAGAGATGTATATTGCTTCCCTTCAGTTTATTTTCTGTTTGCATTTTTGGTCTATGTTTGTGTTTGTATTTCCGGGTTTATACCTTCATTAATTACTCTCTCTTGTTGCTTGGGGATAGCTGCTCCCTTCTACTGTCCTCGGAATTGCTTTGAGTATTTTCTGGATGGTAGGTTTTCTAGACATGTATTCTTTCATTTTGTTTATGCCATGGAAGATTTTCCTTTCTCCTTCGATTATAATTGACATTTTTTTCTGGGTAGAGTAACCTGGGTTGGCATCTGTAGTCATTTAGCACTGGTAATACTTTGGTCCAAGCATAACGTTTAAAAATACTTTAGCCATTAATGTGTGTGCTGGGAATCAAACTAGGTCCTCTGCAAGAGTAGCTAGTGAGTGCTCTGAATAGCTAAGCCATTTCTGCTGCCCCTTGACTCCTAAATTTTTTTTTAGGTCTTTTCGAGACAGGGTCTCCCTGTAGCCCCAGCTGTCCTGGAACTCACTCTGTAGACCAGGCTGGCCTTGAACTCACAAAGATCCACCTACCTCTGCCTCCCGAGTGCTAGGATTAAAGGCATGTGTCACCACGCCCGGCTGACTCCTAATTTTTTAAAGTGAATATGTAGATTCCACTGTGAATTTGTTTTTTAAAAACAAATCTGGATATCTGTCCTTGCAATATTCCATATCCTGAATCTTTATATAATTACAGGCCTATATTGAGAAATTAATTTACATATGAATCTAATTAATAAAAATATTTCATTTAAAATTTCATAGCTTGGAGTTTTAAAAATATCTTTATTTAGTAAACTTTTTGTTTTTATTTATTTTTATTTTATGTGTATGAATATTTTTCCTGCCTGTATCCAAGTGTGCATGTGTTTCCGCAGGATGTACCAAGACTGGGGCACTGCTAGTTGTCACAGCAGCAGGTATCATGTCTATCCTCCTCATGATAATAATTATAATCCTCCAGGACCTAGTAGAGAGACTCAGCCGCGCCAATCCTACCTCCCAGGACTGAGTCCCCAGAGCCTTGAACCATCTTGGCAAGAAAAATTATCCTGTGGGGCTATGGCAAAAAGCCCTGGTCACTCCTTCTCCTTTTCCTACTTGTGTGTGTGTGGGGGACGCTCCTCAAGAAGTAGGAGCCTCTCCTGGCACCTCTGCCCACCACCCTTCCAGTTAAATTGGATCCTGACTGATGGAGAGACTGGTAAAACTCTTAATACCACTCAACAGGTGGCCCCGTTAGACACCTGGTAGCCTGACCTACATTTTTGTTTCAGTGACATAAATCCTGATTATAAATCCACCAGCCCTGCTAGAGCCGGTGGTTATGGGTTCTATGCATGCCCTGGACACCAGAAAGGAAACCAATGTGGAGGGATACTATATTCGTATTGCAAAAAATGGGATTATGTAACTTCTAGTGATGGGGACTGGTGGTGGAAGGTGACTAAGCCTGATCTGGTAAAATTCACTTTTGTCAATAATGGAAACCCATATCCCGTGCTTCTCCTGTACGCTGGAAAGCCCTGTACTAAAGATTGACTAGATTTTGTCCCGGTCAGGTTTACTGATCAAGGAAAGGAGGTTGATCATGTTGAATGGCAAAAGGGAAAGTCATGGGTCTGGTGTTTTACAAGTATGAAGGCCACTCTGGCTCCATCATAACCCTAAGACTACTGGTAAAGTTGCCTAATACTACATCACAGGTGGTGGGCCCTTGTAGTATAGCCAGTATGCTGAGAATTACACATACACAGGGCTTGTCCCTCATCAACCTAACCTGCCCTAGGCAGGTGAGACCATACAAGCAGCATTGCAGACCTGGGCCAATCACAAGCGGGAATGCGAACAGTACATAACCCCTAACCCTGCTCCAAATAAGTGAGTCTGTGACAGCTTGCTCTCTGTGTTCACCCAACTCCCAGGGTCTGTGTTTTGACTCTGTGCCTCTCACCCCCATTCCTTCGGTAGGACCCGAAAAACATTTTCTGAGAATGAGAACAGGCAAGGGACCATTAGAGAGCAGCACACTCCCGAGTTCCCTTTCCCATGACCCTGTGCATGATAACTTCACCTCATAGCAACATAGGAGAAAGAGAAAGCCCATGAACATTTTGGAAAATGATTCCAATGATTCAATGATTCTCCCTGATAGTTTCTCTTCTTTACCGTTACATTATGTATGAATGCCTTTCCCTATATCTTCTCCTGTTGTGATTCATGGGGCATCGTAAGCTCTCATGATGAGGTGGGAGGCTTTCAAATCATCACCGGCCTAAGGATTTGTGTTTTCTGCATTTGAATCCTAAACACCGAGGGCATGAATTCAGGACTTTGTATCTTTTACTTCAATGCTTCAGTATTTTTGTTCTCCATCAATCTTTGTAATGCTATCAGTTGAAATTAGATTTCTCTGAATGCTTCGCTTACCTTTGCAATGTCCGATCCCTTTAATATGAACAAACTCTCTCAAACTTCAAAGTGTGTCTGATCATCACAGATGACATTAACTTGAATGCTAAAAACATGTTTGTTCTTCATTGCATGGATACCTTCAAAGACTCATATATATGTACTAAGGGGCACTGAATTAATATTGATTAGAGTGATGGGAAGAATTACTTTATAAACGTGAAATATCCAAAAAAGAATCAAACTAGGAACTTCCTTTCAGGCAGAGAAGGGTATTCCATTTGTGATTAAATTTTAAAAGAAATTGTAAGAGGAAAAATATAAAGAAAAAACTCAAATTATATTAAAATATTTTAAGCATTCAAGTTTGCTTACCATTTATCCAAGTACTTGTTGAGAGACTATTATGTCCTATGTATTATTTTTAGATTACTCATATACCACCTGCTCTCAAGGAGTTCTGTCTGGGGAAGTAGACAACTACAATAACAATCACAACATTGGACAATGAATACTGTAACAGTCACAGGATGTTATAGTAACTAGGGAAGGGTGGCCAACTCTGCTTAAAGTAGGCTTAGTTAGGTGATTTTTCTTTTTTTTTTCTTTTTCTTTTCTTCTTTTTTTGAGACAGTTTCCCTATAGGCTCAGATGGCCTGGAATTAATTATGTAGACCAGGCTGGCCTCGATCTCACAGAGTCCTGATTAAAGGCATTTGCCACCACACCTGGGATGGAGGTGATTCTTAAACTGACCTTAGGAGTGAAATGGCACAGTGAGTGGATGAACCAGAGAAAGCATTAATTATTTTTCATTGATTCAAGAATTTCATACAATGTGTTCTGATCATATTCAGACCTCCCTGTCTCATCTCCATCCTCACCCTACCCCCAAAGTAAGAGCTCACTCCTTTACCTTTGTACAGAGTTTTGGGTCAGAATACGCTCAGGTTTCTTGGAATAGAATAGAATTTTCAAACTTGCTTTCTGTTTCTCTTACCCACTGCACAGGAGTGTCAAGTAGGAATTTCTCTCTTTCTTAGTGATCAGAAACGTTTGGGGTCCACACTGTCTGCCAGTTAGAAGGGCATTGCAGACTTCTATCAGGGAAATTTCAGTGTAGTTATGGGAATAGGAACCTGAACATGGGCTTCAAAAGTGGAAAGAGTGTAGAAGTCAGGTGTGTTTCTGAGGGAAGGAGAAAGCAAATGCTGGGAACTTGTAATGTCAAGCAGGGGTTTGCTCTATGACTTGTTATGGCATGTGGTAGGTGTTCGAGTGGCAAAGGACCAAGATCAGAATGGGAAACGGGAGGGGACAAGCGCTATCTACCAGAGAAGAGAAAGTGTGTCACCTGCAGCTCTTTCTCTAATTGGAAAACACAGGTAAAGCATTAAAATTATAAAGGATACAGAATATGAAAATCTCCTATAACTATGTTTTTATCATTATTCGACAATTTCATATTCTTTTAAAAACTAAATACTGTTAGCATTTTTGTTTGATTTATGCTTTCAGACATTCATAATAATAAAAATATATACACAGATATATCCTTTATTGATATGAGAATTAAACTTGACCAGTATGTTAGCTTCATAGTTTCACTTGAAATTGGAGGCTGATGCTTCTATTAGTACTTATGAGTCTTGTTCATCATTTCTGGTGCCATTTTGTAGTCACTTTGACAGATCATTGTTAAGTCTTCCTTGTTGAATATAGTCTTTGTTTTCCTTCATTAAACACAAGGCTAAAATCAACATCTTTACATAGTTGTGTTAGTTTCTGTGTAAGATTTATTCCTTAAAGAGGACTGCCAGGTCAAAATGCATGCAAATTTATATTACTAGCAGGTAGTTGCAATAATCCTTCTCCCAGTGTTATTATTTTGATTTATACTCATGTTCATGATGCATCAGGCACTTGGAAAATCATATTTTTTATTGAATTGAAGTTTATAAAGAACTGGTATGTGATATTCACTGAGTGCTCAGAATAGGGAAATCCTTGCATAAGTGGCTCATTTATCTTAACTACTGACTTTATTTTACTCTAATTGAAATTTTATTGAAGATGCTGAATTCAACAGAGAACTTTCTAGGATTGTTTTGTTGTTTTCTTGGCTGATTGTTATTTTTGTTGTATATACAAGAATTTTGCTGGTCTTACACGTATAACATATTGCTAGAACTTGGCCCAGAGAAGAAAGATAGAGAATCTTTGGGCCAGACTTCTCATTGTATAGCTGAGTAGAGAAAAACCCTGGTCAGAGAAGGCAGCTTTCCCTGCACTCTCCTAGGAGATCTCCACACACTCTTCTCTCTTCTCTGTGACTCTGCTTGCCAATCAGCCTTGTTCTACAACAGCCTCACATGGTGTATTTTCCTGGTGTTGTCAGAGTCCATCTTGCACTCTAAAATCCTGTATCTGTGCCTTTCTCTGTCTTTATACCCAAAACTCTAACATATTTCTGACCAAGTCCTTTTCTGGCTCATCCTTATGCTCCCTGATTCCTTTTTCTACAATGAACACATTTTGACTGGCCTAAATCTTTTTGAGTTCTTCCAGGAAATTAGAGACTCTAGAATATTATTATAGTGAATTCCAATGTGAGATTTAAAATGATGTATAGACATTGCCATTAAAGTGCTTTCAGATGGCTGATGAAGTCACATGCTATGCTTCTAAGATAGTCTCTTTAAAATTTTTTACACTGCATGTTCGTGAGTGTGTGTGTGTGTGTGTGTGTGTGTGTGTGTAGGAATGTAACTTTGCATGGCTTGAGGCAAGAAGTTGTAAGACCTGTCCTGTAAGACCTCTGAGGAGGGTTATCTGATATCTCTATAGGCATTCAGTTGCCTCTGTGAGTTATCTGTAGCTCTGGAAGGCTTGGGATATTACAATGTTTTCTTGCTTCACCTATCCCTGCAAAGTTCCAGAGCCAGATGGCCCCTTCCATTGAGGCATTGAGCAAAATGTCGCACATCTAGTAACCTGTCACACAAACAGGAGCTCTGCAGCCCCCCAATTAGAGCCAAGGTGGCTCGCCCCTCCCTTCCACCTGTCCCCCACTTCCTTGCCCAGAGCACGGTAACTTTTGGTATATAAGCATACTGCTGGCATAAATAAACAGAGACCCTTTTCTCCCAGACCTTGCCCTCTGAGTCCATCTTTTATTTCCATTTCTGTCAGGTAACTCTCCCATGGTCCCCTGCCCCCTCCTTGCCAGAGCTAAGCTGAGAGATTGTCTGCTTGCAGGCAGGAGGGAAGAACACCATGTGGATATTGGCCACGTGTGACTAAAGGACTATTCAGATGATTATTAAACTTCTGTGTGTGATGTGATGTGTGTGTGTGTGTGTGTGTGTGTGTGTGTGTGTGTGATTTTGCTGACACTGGAATACTCTTTTTTTTCTTCTTTTTTTAAAAAGATTTATTTGTTTGGTTCTTTTCAAATCAATAAATGTGGGTGTGACTGCTTGAGTTTATATGCACCACGTGCATGCAAATGTTCAGAGGCCTGAAAGATGGATCAAATCCCTGGAACTACTGTTACAGACAGCTTTTAGCTGCCATGTGGGTGCTGGGAACTATACCCAGGTCCTTTGCAAGAACACCAAATATACTTAATTGCTGAATCATATCTCCAACTCTAAGATATTCCTAAAAAAGGAAGAAGAAAGAAAGGAAAACAGAAAAGAACCTGAGTCTAATGTAACCAAACTTCTAGTAGAATTATCAATAATACACAGAGTCAGTGGAACATGGTAAATGGGCTAAGGATAAAGCAAATAAAGGCATAGTCAAATGTATTTGTTCAACAAATAAATTAGAACAAAAGAGATTTTTTTATTCAAAGAGACATATATCAACCAAATGTAAATTTTATTTTTAAATACTTCATTATTTTTATTTTATATATACACCTGTATTGCCTGTATGTATGTAAAGTGCACCCATGTCATGTAAGCCTGCGGAAGTCAGAAGAGGGCATTGGATACCCTGAAACTGGAGTTAAAGACAGTTGTTAGCTACCAAATGGGTGCTGAGATTCGAACCCGGGTCCACTGCAAGAACAACAGCCAGTGCTCTTAACTGCTGAGCCATCTCTAGCTCCACACAATATATTTTGATCTTTACTTGAGCATAAAGAGATTATTTTATAAACTTTTTAAACATTATAAAAATGAGTGCTTTTGATGTGTATAAATGAATATTATAATTACTTTAAAGTCCTGGTAGGTAAGTTTCCCCATGGTCATCTCTTCACTCTTGTCCAGAAATCCAACTCTAAGTGTTTTTAAGTGAGTTTTAAGCCACAAAGGAACAGTTGTTTTTACATCCTTTCCATACTCTAACATCAAGATCTAAAACCCTGCTCATCCTGTGAAGTGTGGAACCAAAGGGCACTTGGACTTCCAAGGAGTTGGGACTTTGTCATCTGTGATGGGGAGGGGTGATCATGGAGAGAAGGGGTGCCAAGGCTCTCTTATTGGATGATGACGGTCTTCCTGGTGCCATCTTCCTCAGAATGAGGGACCGTGGAGTCTGCTAAGATGTTTAGCACATAATCCTTACCTGTTGAAAAGATCAGTGACACATTGTCTTATTTTCTGTGTTAGATTTCCTGTGATCTTGACAGTGTACATTCCTAACTGTCAGAATCACCTATAAATTCAAGGAATCATTGAAAAGTCTGCTATATTGCTTAGTTATGCATTGTAGAAAGATTTAGTTAAAAATAAATGGTATAGTAGATCATCAGGGAATACTCAAATACCAAGTATATTTATGTGACATATAGTTTCCTCGGTAACCCGTATAACAGAAAGCAGGAAAGCCTGTGGTTCTGTGCTTACAGACAGGGAGACAGGTGGTTGTGGGAGCCCATGGTTTCTTCTTGATGTGATCAAGGTACACTGAAGGGGTGAGCCCAGCTGGCTTCCCTATTAGTGTGATAAAAGTGAATTAGTAGAGATGGAATTCTGTCTACCTCGTGAGACTATATTCACATGTCCAGGAGAATAGTTGTATATGTTACATTCACTGGTGCTAATGGTTCTGGAGAGTTGGCTCAGCAGATAAAGCATGAGGACTGGAATTGAAGTCCACATAGGCCTCATATAAACGTCAGATGAGCAGGGCATGATGGCCCATGCCTTTAATCCCAGCACTCAGTGGCAGAGGCAGGCGGATCTCTGTGAGTTCAGGGCCAGCCTGGTCTACAGAGTGTGCTCTGGGCTAGCTGGGACTAAAGGGAGATCCTGTCTCAAAAAGACCAAAAATGAATGAATGAATGAATGAATGAATAAATAAATAAATAAATAAATAAATAAGTAAATAAATAAATGTCAGGTGAGTATGGCAGCCTGCCCGTGGGCATCCACAGAACAAGCTGGGTACCTGTACTGGCCTGAACAGTGAGCTCTGGGTTCATCAAGAGAACATCATGCCTCAATAGAAAGTGGAGAGTGATCAAAGAAGACACCTGATGTCACCATCGGGTTTCCACATGCACAAACATACACATCACACACACATATGTCTACAAACATGTGAACACACAAACACACACTCCTGAATACCACATGTGTGAACACAGCAAATGAAAATAAATACAATATTCACTTGTCAGAGTTCTGCTACAGACTTCTTATGGATTCCACTACCTTAGATCACCACATACATTTAAAGATTATTTTTGAGAGAGCAACCAAAATATTTGCTAATAATATTATGTACGAAAAATACCATTAGTATAATTATTTTTTTAATCTTTTATTTATTTTTTAATTTATTTTTGTATGTGTATGAATGTACTATCTGCATGTAGGTTTGTGCACCCATGTTGTGAAATGCCGTGGAGGTCAGAAGAGGGCGTCAGATTCCCCTGGAACTGGAGTTAAAGACGGTTCTCAGCTGCCATGTGGGTGTTGGGGATCGAACCCGGGTCCTCTGCAAGAGCAGTCGGAGCTCTTAAACACTAAGCCATCTCTCCAACCCCAGTATGATAATTATTAAACATACCAAAAAACAGGACACAGGATTTTTTAGTGTCACTGGAAAATGACACTGAAGAATATGACACTGGAAATGACAAATGGAGACACATTTTAACTGTTTATATTTGTACAATAGATTTGAAATGTCATACGCACTAAGGTACAGCACTGCGGTAGGAGGGTGTGACATCTGCTCCACAGTCTCCCTTGGAACACTAAGGAGCAGAAAAAAGAGCCACCAGTACAAAGCGCCTAGGCAAGGTTCTTATACCAAGATGACCCTGCCCATGGGCCTCCCCACGAAAGGAGGGAGCAGGACATGAATCAGTGTTCAAAGTCTCCATGCAGAGTTACATGTCTGTAACTGTCACATGACTAGAAGTAGTCTACAGCATCCAATCACAATGTATGTAGCTTATATTCCCATGTAGGGGAGACAAAGATGCTGGACTGTAATAAAGGTATACGAGAGGACTCCCAGCTGTGTATAAGGCTCAGCTTTTGGGTATGAACCTGTTGAGCTTGAGGCATAAAATAAACTACTTCTGGAACAGAGCCTCCTTGTCCTGCCTTTCTTTTTTTTTTTTTTTTTTTTTTTATTGATGCTTGTGTATTTCATACATCTTTTTCCAATTCAGTTTAGGAATATATCCCCTTCCCTTCACCCCGCCCCACCCCTAACCATCCCAGCTCATGCATTCTGCGTGTTTTTCTCTCTTTCTGTTTTTTTTTTGTTGTTTGTTTGTTTTCATTTTTTTTTTAACATAAGTGATAATTTGTGAGTACAAGCATCCTTCATGTCAAACCAATTTGCGAGCAGTTGTGCCCAAACCCATACAGCTCATGGGTCCCACCACCATCCAGCGGGGGGGGGGGCTTGTATGTTCAATCAAGTTGATCAAATGAGTGTCCAGTCTATATTGTTTGTAGTTTCACCTTTCACCCCATCGCAGCCCTACATTCTACCGCGCCTCCCTTCCGCAGAATTGTTCCCTAGGCTTAGAAAAGGGCACAGTGGATGAGATGCAAAACAGTCTACTTTCTCTGGACTGTTGTCTTGGTCTCTAGTCAATTCTGGCTGTTTCCTTTCATGGGCTGCCAGTTGTCCAGGCAAACCTTTCAATCTACTAATGAAGCACATGCAATTAGATATTAGGTATTAAACAGTATAATATATAGCTTTTCGGTCCTACTAATGAAGCACTGCAATTGGATAATAGGTATTTTAAACATTATTATTTATGGTGGTTACATTGGTATAGACACAGATGTTTGGGATGGTATGTTAATCATGAATTACATTTTTCTTCTGTTAGTATGACAGGTTCATCGTGTGGTTTATACCATCTCCTAACCATTAGAGGATGTAAGCTTGTGCATCAGCTGTGGGTTATTACCTCCAAGGAGAGGCGCCGACAGCCACTTAGAATTGGGATATACAGACATAAGGCTGCCACTGCTGCACAGTATTTCCAGGCAGATGAGGTGTAGCTGGTGCTGATGGAGGGGTTTTGCTTGACTCAAGGAGACTCATATTTGCTTTATTGGTTTAGTGGCCTTTGGTAACACTCTCTGGCATTCCAGAGGCCATCCGTATGCTTGCAAGTGCGGTCTCCATACATCTTTCCTAAGAGTGTCAACCCAAGGAAGGACAACAAAGTCATAGTTATTCAATAATTAAGCATGGTATGAAACTCAGAATTGATTCCTTGGAGACATCCCTTTTCAATATCTAGCTCTTTTAGGATCTAAACAGGGGACTTTCTAACTCATCCCTTACCTGAAGGAGGGGGCAGCTCATTTCTGACTTGTGATGATGCCACAGAGTTTGTGTTATATAAGAGTCCCTAAGTTGGTTTGGTTCTATGTGGGAAGAAAGACAGAGAATGAGCCTTTTGTTCAGGCAAATGATTGGAACTAGCTTGGGGGCCAGTTCTTGCTTGTCAGACATGGTTTTGTCTTTTCAAAATAATACATCTGTTTTTCCTGTCATAGCCCCTGGCTAATCAGTGAGCCCCAAACTGACAAACAAAAATTATGTGTGGCTGCAAGCTTGATGATGTTAAGCACGCATGGAGAACTGTTCCAACTTCTGAGGACCAGGCACTATTTATGTTACAGTTTGTGTAACAGTTTGATGATGACACTGGTTATTCTGAAGGAACTGAGGTCAACTATGAACATATTCAATACTTAGAAGAATAGTTTTACTGCTTTCTTAGTAAAGAGTATGTCTGTCTTTTATTTTAATGAAAGAACAAATGTTACTTCTAATAGTTTGATAATAGAACCAAAGAAAGCTGTAAATGGGAGAGTCCTTGACGATGGTAGATAAGTGGAATTCATTTGTGTCTTAGAAGAGCACTGTTCATATCAGGTTTGCCTCATCTGATGCAGCGACTACAAACTCTCTAAAGTGGTATATCTTACTAAAGCCTGTTTATAAGCATGGGGCTTTTGCTCGAATGCCTCCTGTACCGCTCACTAAGTTATGCAGCACTTATGTTCACGTACTCCTGAGATTTGGCTCATTATTCCTACCTCTGAACTGAATTAAATTCCACCTTTGTCTCAACGCAGTTATGTTAAAAGGCAGAAAGAAGAAATGCGGACATTTCATGAGAAATGTGGCAGATTCTAGACAGGTATATGAAAGGGATTTCCATAGTTGAGGGTCCTAAGTAAGTAGATATGTCTGAGAGTCTTGTAGCAGTTTCTGTGGGGTCCTGAGGCAGGGGCTGCTGTCAGGGTACTTCCTCAGGAAGGCTGCCTGCCCTGCCCTGCCCTGCTCCTGAGCTGAGTACAACAGAACCTTTCCTTCAGTGCCATTCAATTCCCTTACAACAAAGTGGCTTTACATATGAATTGAATGAGAACTGAGTCTGAACAGCAGGGAAAAAAAAGAGACTAGAATCTAATTGCATAGGCAGAACGAATATTAAATATCTCTTTGCAAAAAAGAAAAAAAAAACTAGATGTGCTAAGATAATGAAATCTGTCACCTTGATTTTGGAGAGAAGCAATATAAAACTATCAAGAAGACAGGAACAACACTGGATATAAACCTCTTTAGCTTGCAGAGTTTTGCATCTCTTTATCTCCCAAATTCATATGTTAATAGCCCATTGCTATTGGTGATGGAAGAGAAAGTAAAATCTTACAGGTGATTAGGTCATGAAAACAGAGACTTTTTGAGTGGGATCTTGGTAAGGAATCCCAGAAATATTGTTCAACCCTTCAGCAGTGTGAAGTGAAGTTACAGTGGGAAGATATCCTTTTGTGAGGAAGTACCCCTCAGCAGACAAGGAATCTGAGAGAAACTTGATGATGGACCTCCTTGCCTCTTAGAATGCTGAGAAATGACTTTCTGCTGCTGAAGATTACCCACCACAGGTAATTTGTTATATAGCAGCCCTCATTGCTTGGTTGGCATTTTTTTCAATGGAAAAAAATAGTTTCTCAGGGGTGTATTCAGTCTAGGAGTTTTTTTTTTTTAATTTTATTTATTTCTGTATGTGTATGAATGTATTGTCTGCATGCAAGTTTGTGCACCTGTGACGTGCAATGCCGCGGAGGTCAGAAGTGGGTGTCAGATTCCCCTGGAACTGGAGTTCTCCTGGAATTGGAGCTTCAGACGGTTCTTGGCCGCCATGTGGGTGCTGGGAATCGAACCCAGGTCCTCTGCAAGAGCGGTCGGTGCTCTTAACCACTAGGCTATCTCTCCAGCCCCTCAGTCTAGGAGTTTTAAATGACTACTCTGTGCAAATAGTAGCACATCAACTACTCTGTGCAAATAGTAGCACATTCTACTGATACGAAAGATTTTGATCAGAATAATAATAGATATTTGGGTGCTTTGGCTGAAAATTGAGAGTTATGAAAACATAAAGGAAGGCTGTGTTTTCAGAATCCTGGCACATGTGAGATTAGTAGATTACAGAAAGCTGCAGGAAGGGGGTTGATGTTCTTCAGTGCGGAAAAGAGTCACTAACACTTGGTTTGTGAACAAGATGGGAAATGATAATAGGGAAGATGTCTCTTTTCACAAGGAGAAAAATGACTTGATCAGGAGTGGAATGAATGCCCAGCAGTAGTGAAAGATAATCAGAATAGAGAGTGTTCGAAAAATGCTGCCCAGAACTCTGTGTCAATATTAAAACCTCCTGGTGGACTCAGATTATTTTATAACATTGTGAAAGAAAGTTATTTTCTAAACAGCTGCCATTGCCATTGCTCTGACAGAAGGAAATGTGTTTGGTTGGCCTTTTTCATGAGTAAGTGTGCTTGGAAGTGAGCTTGGAAGGCTTGCTAGCTCCAAGCCTTCAGAGATTGGGCAAATAAGACAATGGAAAGTTCCCTGTTCTCCAAAAGAGGAAGAGAGAGGTAAAGGTGCAGAGATACTAGAAAGAAGGGAAAACAGACATAAGGCGTGGCATTCTTGACACTGCAGAGGAAGTGTTGATAGCAGGCTGACCAGAGAATTCTGCCAAGGAAAGAAATATCTTCAAGGTCTTCTTGACCCTCCAAATAAAAACACCCTTGAGGCCCAAATGATAACTTTGTATGTGGTGAGTTTATATCATGAAAATGCATCTCTTGTTCTTCTAACATGATTCTAACTCATAATACCCTTCCATGGTGCAATCTGGGACTGCTAGATTCTAGCTTTTCAGGAATAAGTTTTCTATACATCCAGATTACTTGGCTAGTTTGGATGTTTGAGAAGAAATTGATGTAATGGCCAAATGCAATGTTAAATTGTTGTGTGGAAAAGTCATTAATTGACTCCAAACTCCAATCAAGCTCTTTTTTTCCTTGAAGGGACAATGATCTATTTTTTAGAAATGAAACCAAAAATATCTGGTTTATTTCTAGATATTTAAGACTTCTTCTAAATGAGATATATCCTAATTATTTTTAAATAGTTTGAAACTATCCAGAATCACATTAAAGATGGATTAAAATGCTATTCCCACCCCTCTGGGACAATATCGTTGGTTAAAGAAAAGATATTTTCTGGTCTGCAAACAGATAATTCTGAGCATTACGACATGTGTTTATTGTCCTAATTTACTTTCTCAGTGTGGAAAACTTTTGATGGTGTCAAAATGATTCTGAATCAGTAGAAAAAGAGACAGTAAGGACACCTGGACTCTAATTCTTGGATTACTGATGTCTTCATCTGTTACACTAGCGTTCAGCATCACTTTCAGCATCTTGTCAGATTAAGAGAATGAGAGGATTGGATTTGACTCTTTCTAAGGACTGTCTTTCTCCAAGTAGCTATGAATGTTGGAGGGTGTGACTGAAGCAGATATCATATAAAAGCCTACTTTTAATACTCTTAATATTGCATTTATGTTCCCCAAAGATCTGAAGCTATTATTGTGCTGTTTCAAAACATTTAGTTTACTTATCTTAGGCTTTGGCTAACGAATTATAAACCTTATGTAAACTTAAGCAGTAATGCAATCTGTATTGAATCTAATCATCCTGGCAAGTTACCAATTTTTGGCATTTAAAAACATTAGATATAAAAACAACCAACTAATTATTATAATAGCCACAAACTTGCCTAAGATATTTAATATCAGGAATGGAAAAGTGTTGCAATTACACATTTAGAAAAGAAAGGAAATAGACAATACTGTGTATAAGGTTTGTTGCTAGATATTAAAACTTCAGTGACATTTATAGATTGCTTTTAAAAAGTATGTTTCACCCAAACTGATGACAGAATAAAGAGAAAATGTGAATATTCCTGTAGTCGTGGAAAGAAATGAATGACCTAAATCCTTCCCACAGAGGAAAAAAACAAACTAATTTTAGCGTATCACCCTTCTACCAAACTTTAAGAGAATTGTTCTAATATGTATCTTCCAAAGAATAAAAAATAAACAAATATTCCTTCAGTACATTAAGAAAAACAAATATACTGGCTTTTCTGCAGATTCAGCTAGCCTCAGATTGACATTATTAAAAATACATTTTTGCATTGGATATGCCTAGCTGCTTTTTCTTTTTCTTGTAAACAACATAATATAATAACTATTGGTATAATTTACATGATATTGGGTATTATACATATTCTAGAGATTATAAAGGTATACAGGAGACTGTTCATGGATTATCTGCATCTATGACCCTGCTGGTTAGTTTTTGTCAACTTGGCACACACCAGAGACACCTGGGAAGAGTCAACCCCAGCTGAGGAATTTCCTCAATCAGATTGTCTGTGGACAGGCTTGATGTATTTTCTTAATGCTAACTGATGGAGGAGAGCCCAACCCACTGTGGGTGGTGCCAGCGCTAGGCAGATCTATAAAAAAAATAGCTGAGTAAGCCGGTCAGCAGCATTCCTCCATGGTCTCTGCCTCCAAGTTCCTGCCTTGAGCTCCTGCCTTCCTGGCTTCCCTTGAGGACAGACTTCAATCTCTAAGATAAATAAACACTTTCCTCTCCAAACTGTTCTTGGTCCGTGTGGGTCAGCCAACAGGAAGCAAACTGGGACAGCGACCTCATTTATTGTTATTTATGCATCTGCAGATTTTTCTAATGTGAGGTAATCCTGGAACCATCCTCTGAAAGATGAACATACAACATTGTTGTCAAGGTCATCATGAAAAAAAAATCAGATATCTCTGTCAAGAACGGGGATATACAAATCTGAGAAAAACATTAGCAAACTAAATGTCAGTGCATAAAAAATCATATTATAACTTTTATATATTGTTTTTTTTCTCCAGATAGGATGTTTTTTCTAGGTCTGTGAAGAAGTTCATGGGGATTTAAATTGGGATTGTATTAAATCTGTATATTACTTTGGGCAGGATGATCATTTTTACTATATTGATTCTTCCAATCCATGAGCATTGGAGGTTCTTCCATCTTCTAGTATCTTCCTCAAGCTCCTTCTTGAGGGATTTAAAATTTCCAATGTAGAGCTTTTTAGTGTGCATGCCTTTAATCCTAAATTTCACAAACAAATCTAAAAATACGTGAGGTGAGGAGGGAGAAGAAGATAGATGTTATGAGTAAGTGATCTATAATTAGAGCTCCACTGGATGAAGAAAATAATCCTGGCAGGTAATGTTTGTAGAGCTAAAGACCCATAATTGGTAAACTCAATCATCTAAGCACCACATATAAATTCAGTCATCAGCTTTGCACAAGCTCAGTGACAAAAGCCAGTAAAACAATAGGAAGAGATCACTAAGAGGTGAAACAGGAAGGAACACTGTCCCACCTAAATTAGCAAGGATCCTTCAGAGTCAATGATTGCAGCTAAGAATTTGAGTCCCGTCTTGATATGGTGGCTAATTTTTCAAAGAAGCAAAATGTAAGCTAGGTAAAAATCAGATTGCCATGTTAAGAGTTTTAAAAACTTAATTCTATATAGACCACTCCAAAGATTCCCACATGTTCCCAACTGTCTTTTTGTTACTAGGTGTTAGGAAGCTTTGTATTCCTACCAGGGCCTATTGTCTCCTTACTGAAGAACACCAGATGCTGAAGCATGACCAACATTACCAAAAAAAGACAAACTTTTCTTTGGGGGCAATATATAGTTTTACTGACCTTATTTTGAACAAGCTGTATGATATCCTAAATTAACAATGCTAGTTTAAAATAAGCTTCAAATATATGTTATGAAAGCTGTAAAGCTAAAATAGAACTACAACATGCCAAATTTCAAACTGGTTCTCAGTGGTGAAATTCAGGAATTTCCTCAGCTTGCTAATAAAAATGGAATACAGACTAGGCATTTCATGCCCTCAAAGATGCTGATGTGGCCTTCTAGAAACCAAAGGAAAGGTAAGCTCCGACCCCTAGTAATCAACTGATGAGTCTCTTCCTCACTGCAATGACCAGATATTTTTGGTGGTACCCAGATACAAGGTGTTACTTGCAGAACAACCTTGGCAAATTGAAGAGAACAGATTGGATTTGGTATTTTCTAACTCCTGGTATAATATTAAGTTCGTCTTTCTTCCTTTTTCAAAGGTACTAGCTGTTTTTAACCTAAGAGGACTTTTTTTTTTGTCTTTTTGAGACAGGGTCTCCCTAGTCCCAGCTAGCCTAGAGCTCACTCTGTAGACCAGGCTGGCCTTGAACTCACAGAGATCCGCCTGCTTCTGCCTCCAGAGTGCCGGTTTAAAGGTGCGTGCCATCACACCTGGCGAGGATTGTTTTTATATGAAGAATCCATGCCTCTTCTTCTGCCACCTTGCCTCTTGCCTCTCCCATTTTCACCAAAGCAATTTTATTAGAATGAGAGAACTCACAACGAGAAAACACAGCGAGAGTCATCTGGGTTCAGTTGCTCATTCTGTGAAGAATTCATGCTGTGGAATTCACCCTAACAAATGGCCATTTTGTTTCAGCTTAGACAACTGCCGAATAGTTTACAATCTCCAAGAACTTTGGCCAGTATAGAAGATATATTGAATTCTCCCTCCATTCCATCTCAAACAGAAGATCACCTGCAAATCTTCTTCCTGTTAGTGATCTTAAGACCAACGGACACCCAATACTCTAGAATCCCAAACACCAGGAATGATTCACAAGTATCTGACTAACTCTCTTCTGAAGGTGGCTGCCATGCTTTGCTAGCGTGTGAGCAGTTGGTAGGTGCTGCCCACTGGCGAGCCAAGTCAAAAATACTTAGTGCCCACATCAACAGTTGAAACCATGTGGCTTTCCCCCAATCCCATAAATTGTGGTACTAACAGGCCAAAATGAGGAGCCAGAAATCTACATGAAAGTCAGTACGAATAACCAGCTTGGCTTTCTGGCCTGTTGTTCCTCCTAAAGGAACACAAATCCATGGCCTCACCAGCTATTCTGAATTGCTCTAGCCTATGATAAAGACATATTGGCATTAGAATTTACTTATATATATTATGTAAATCATTTCAAAATAAAAAAGTACATGATTTAGGAGCTGAAGAGATGGCTCAAGAGTGGTTAAGACCGCTGGTTAGTTGTGCTTGCAGACAACATGGGTTCTGTTCTCTACACCCACATGGTGGCTAACAACCATATAAAACTCCAGTTCAAGGAGATGTCTTCTGGCCTCTACAGGCATTTACCAGGTTATGCACTTAAGTACATGCAGTCATAACACTCATACAAATAAAAATAAATCAAAGAGAATTAACACATTATTTCAATTCCATACAGAAAATGACATTTTCAATAGAATATGGGCATAATCTGAATTATTTTATTTAGTATGTTGCAGTGTCTCTAACAATGCAGCTACACAGAATCTTTAGAGTTCATAAAAATCTTCTGGAAGGTTCCACAAATGAGAATGTGCAACAGTGCTTGTATTTCTGTATCTTATTTACTTTATTTAACATAATATCCCTATTTCCATATATTTTGCTGTTGAAAATGACAGAATTGTATTCTTTTTATGATGAATAATATTCTATTGTGTACATATAGCACATTTTCCAAATCCATTCATCTATCTATAGACACTTGCTGGTTCCTTGTGTTAGCTATTCTGTTTTTTTTTTTTTTTTATTTTATTTATTTTCATATGAATGCACTGTCTGCATGTAGGTTTGTGTACCCATGTCGTGCAATGCCACGGAGGTCAGAAGAGGGCGTCAGATTCCCCTGGAACTGGAGTTAAAGACAGTTCTCAGCCGCCATGTGGGTGCTGGGGATCGAACCTGGGTCCTCTGTAAGAGCAGTCAGCGCTCTCAACCGCTAGGCCATCTCTCTAGCCCCGTGTTAGCTATTCTGATTAGAGCCATTGTAAACATGGACATGCTGATTTCATTTTTCATCTCTCAATAGCAATTAACTATTGATAAACCTTCAACACAAGGGCCTTTCCAGGGGCATATCAAAACCAAACTGGAGCAATCATGTTTGTTTCTCTTCTAATGCATAGACGCAGAAATTTTAATTTCTAGACTCCTGTTTTAAATATTTTATTTATTCTTTTTATTTTACATGTATGAGTGTATTGCCTATATGTATGTAAGTTGTACCTGTGTCATGCAATGCCCATTGAGGTCAGAAGACAGTGTCAGATTCCCCAGAACTGAAATTATGGATGGTTATTAGCTGTCATGTGGGTGCTGAGATTGGAGCCCAGGTTCTCTGCAAGAGAGATGGCTGGAGAGATGGCTCTTAAATGCTGAGCCATCTCTCCAGCCCCTTCTAGAAGCAAAAGGCCCCAGATAGTTAAGCAACCTTGAGCAAAAAGAGCAATACAGGGGGAATTACCGTACCAGACTTCAAAATATATGCAGGGCTATAGTCATAAAAGCAGCCTGGTATTGGCACAAAAACAGACCCATAGATAAATGGAACAAAATTGAGGATCTGAACCTGAGTACATTTGGTTTTAGCCACCTCATATTTGACAAAAGGACCAAGAAGACTCAATGGAAGAAAGACAGTGTCTTCAGCAAATGGTGTTGGCATAACTGGATCACCACTTGTAGAAGAATAAAACTAAACTCCTACCTCTCACCAGGTACAAAAATCAACTCCAAATGGATAGAAAACCTCAATGTGAAACCTGAAACTCTGAAAATGATAGAAGACAATGTTGGTAGTAACCTACAAGACGTAGGCATAGGAAAAGACTTTCTAAATCAGACAGCAGCTGCAGAAATAATAAGATATACAATTGAGAAATGGGACCTTATTAAACTCAAGTGCTCCTGCATAGTGAAACAAACAATCAAAGAAGTGAAGAGAAAACCCTCAGGGTAAGAGGAAACCTTCACCAGTGATACATCTATCAGAGCATCCAGAGTATATAAACTACTCAAGAAACAAAGGAGGAAGAAAACAAATGACTCACTCAAAAGATGGAGTAAAGAGCTGAACAGAGACTTCACAAATGAAGAAGTAAAGATGCATGAGAAACATCTTACGAAGTATTCAGCATCACTAATAATTAAGGAAATGCAAATTAAAACCACCTTAAGATTTCAAGTTACTCTGGTAAGACTAGCTATGATCCAGAAAACAAAGGATACCAAATGCTGGAGAAGTTATAGGGAAAGTGGAACCCTCATCCACTTCTGGTGGGAATGCAAACTCATGCAACCCCCATGGAAAGCAATGTGGTGAATCCTTAAGAAATTGATAGCTGGGCATGGTGGTGCATGCCTTTAATCCTAGCACTCGGGAAGCAGAGGCAGGCAGATCTTTGTGAGTTCAAGGCCAGCCATCACAGTGTGAGTTCCAGGACGCTGGGCTAAGGGGAGACCTGTCTCGAAAAAACCATAAAAAAAAAAAAAAAAAAAAAAAACAAAAACAAAAAAAAAAAACAAATGAAGTCCGAAATCACAAGCACTCTACCCATTATCCCAGTCATACCACTCCGTGGTATCTATACCCTAATACTCATCTGTTATGGCAGCTGATTACATGCACATCTATGTTTTATGCAGCTCATTTCACAATAGAGAAGACTGGAACATACCTACGTATCCCTCAATGGCTGAGTGTATAGAGAAGTTTTTTATTGTGTATAATCTACGCATATCGGAATTCTTATTTTTTTATGTGTATAACTTTTTCCATTAAATGCATATGATCATTTTTCACGTGAATTTAGGTGAGTATTTCGCCTTCCATGCCCCCACCCCAACCTGAGCTCCTGCACTCTATCATACATGTCTGCATCTTGTTTGAGTTGTTTCCCTTTTCCAGAGATTATTTTTTCCCAGTTATTTTGTTGTGTAGTTCTCTCTAACTTGTAGTTGCTTCATATATATACTACTATAATATATATACATAGTTATATATATATATAAATATATGCATACATACATACCCATATCACCTGAATTGAAGGATTTTTTTTTCTAAAAGGTGTCATGTTTTCCTTAAGGAAGTGCTTGAAGGTTCCTCCTTGGCAAGCCCAAACAACCATCAGTCCTGTCCTTGGAGGAAAGACTAGGGTCTTTCCCTCCCATGGTCCCCCAAATGAAGTCCATTAAGCACACATCCTGTCTTGATCCCCCTGTACTGGCCTCCATGATACAGCCCAGGTAGTCCAACAATGGCAGTCTATACTCTGAGGAGGCTGAAATCCCCTTAGCTGTTTAGTCCACACACTGGGTATCTCAGTAGTCCCCATCTGGCATTGAAGGTTTGGAGGATTCTTAGAGAAACATGAGTCTTCAGTCCATATTGGAGGATTAAAAAGCTGTGTCTTTGAAGAGTGGCAAAAGCAGTGGCAGCCACAGATTAAATGCCCTTGCCAGTAAGAATTGAAGACAGGTCAAACAACAGTGCTCTCTCTTTTTTTTTTGTCTTTTTACTAAGATCTCAAGTTTTATATCTGAAGTACAATTTCTCTGATCTTACTGATTATTTATTTCTGGTTTTACTTTCCTTTTGGATGCTTAAGGCCACACAGTCAGCCCAGATTAACCAAGGTTTTTGCTTTCTTGAGGTCAGTTGAGGATCTGGTCCTCAGGGGTCTCTTGGGGAGAGAGCCCCTGGCTCCTATCAGTTTTTTCATTCACCAGTTTCAGGCTGGTGTAACTTAGTCTCTCTGGGTGCTTAATGACCGTACTTAACGCCTATACCAATTTTTCCCTGAGGGACCTAAGGGATAACTTTATTCCTTGCCCTCAGAGGTCAACCAAGTCTTAGGGCATGAGGGCATCTCTTGAAATGTCCTGCAAATGTGGGTCACCAGTCTTCTTGTTCAGGGAGGTCTTGGAGATCCACTAATGGGACTTCAGCCAGTGTCCACTCTACAACGGAATTCTATGCAGCACTAAAGAAAGATGACATAATGAACTTTGCAGGTAAATGGATGGAACTAGAAGCCACTATGATAAGTGAAGTAACACAGTCCCAGAAAGACAAATGACATATGGTGTCCCTCATTTGTGGATGCTAGCACCAATTCTCTCTTTTGAAGGCAAACTGAAAAATTTCTGTGTATTTCTTTGTTGTTTAGTAAATATAATAACAGATGTTACTGAACTTGTTATATAATGTCAAAAAGTAAAGTGATATTGTTTCTTTAAAAAATAAAAAAATACCCAAACCAAGAAATATACAAAACTTAAAAAAAAAACCCATATATAGAGAAAAGTAACATTACTGCAGAATTATGGCTTGCTGTGCCAGTTGTTGTGGTTATTAGGCTTCACAGTTCAGCCGGTCTGTCAAATGGCTTTCTCCTTAGCATTTTGCATCATATCCTCAAGAACTCTGAGAGCTAGTCTTCAGAGAGGAGGTGTCCAGGTCAGTTCCTGCTGCATTGCTCTAAGTTCTGGGTCAGGAGTATGTTCTACCTTTAGCTATAAATTCTTACCTTCAAATTCTAGGATGTAATCAAGGCCTGTGGTAATATTCTATGTGTTTTGCGAAGCCTTTTTGAGTACTCTGGTCAATAACTTGAATGGAAGTTTCTCCTGTCTGGCACTACTTCTTGTTATTTAGTCATCAGCTATAAATATGGACTATAATCTTTCAGTAGGCTTTTGAACTAATATATTTCCCTCTGCATTTTCATGCCACCTAGGCATTATTTATCTCTCTCTTTCCTTATCTAGTCCTCGCTTCTTCTTCCCCAGTTTTGCACCCACATTTTGCCCATTTCACCCTTAATAATAAGTATGTCCTATGGTTCCCCCTCTCTCTTTTCTTTTTATCATCATAGAGAAAAGGTATGGATTTTTCATGCTAATTATGTGTCCTGCCACATAATGAATGTGTTTATTTAGCTATAATTTTCAGGTTTTCCTTATGTATAGAATCATAGCAGCTGACAATGAGGGTATTTTGATTTCTTCATTCCTATTTGTGTTATATATATATACATATATATAGTTATATATATATACATATATATAGTTATATATATATACATATATATAGTTATATATATATAGTTATATATAGTTATATATATAGTTATATATATATATATATATACATGTACATAAATATATACATACGTACATACATACATACCCATATCATCTGAATTGGAGGATTTTTTTTTCCTAAAAGATGTCATGTTTTCCTAAAGGAAGTGCTCGAAGGTTCCTTCTTGGCAAGCCCAAGCATCCATCAATCCTGCACTTTTGCTCCACACTGGGGGCTTTCCCTCCCATGGTCCCCCAAATGAAGTCCAGTAAGCACTCGCCCTGTCTTGATCCCCCTGCACTGGCCTCCATGATACAGCCCGGGTAGTCCAACAATGGCAGTCTATATTCTGACAAGGCTGACATCCCCTTAGCTGCTTNCCTGTCAAATGGCTTCTCCTTAGCATTTTTGGCGAATCATATCACTCCAAACACTCGTGAAGGAGCTAGGTCTTCATCTTGGAGCAGAGGAGGTGTCCAGGTTCAGTTCCTGCTGCATTGCTCTAAGTTCTGGGTCAGGAGTATGTTCTAACAACTATATTTAGCTGATAAATTCTTACCTTTCAAATTCTAGAAGGCATTAATCAGGGCTGGGTAATATTTCTATGTGTGTTCGAACCTTTTTGAGTACTCTGGTCAATAACTTGAAGGAAGTTTCTCCTTTCTGGCACTACTTCTTGTTACTTTAGTCATCAGCTATAAATATGACTATAATCTTTTCAGTTAGGGCTGTTTTGAACTAATTTATTTCCCTCGATTTCCATGCCACCGTAGTCATTATTATCTCTCCTTTTCCTTTATCTAGTCCTCGCTTCTTCTGTCCCCATTTTGCACCCAACATTTTGGCCCATTTTCACCCTTAATAATAAGTATGTCCCTAATGGTTCCCCCTCGCCCTTCTTTTCTTTTTTAATCATCATAGAGAAAGGTATGGATTGTTCAGCTAATTATGTGTCCTCCGACATAATGAATGCTGTTATTTTAGCTATAAATTTTCAGGTTCCTATGTAGTAGGAATCCAATACGCAGCTGACATGAGATATTTCTGATTTCTCATTTACTATTTGTGTTATATATAATACATATATATATAATACTATATATAGTTACTATATATATACATATATATAGTGATATATATAATGACAATTATATATATATATAAGTATCATATATAGTATTATCATACTACACTCTTATCCCTCAGCAAAAAAAAAAAAAAATCGGCGGGTGGTACTAGGGGGGGTAAGCACTAGGTGAAGTGGAATAGCAGTGCCTACCCCTTTCTCGTGCTACATACCCTTCTATCGGACCGTAGGTTGATATTTTTTTATTTTTTTCAATGGATTGCTACCTGTACTAGCATGTAGGTTGGCTGGTGCACCGTGTCGTGCAAGCCTGGTCGGAAGTGCAGAATGTAGGGCATACAAGTATTCCCAAGCTTTTAAAAGACGGTTTCCAAACCCATTGGGTACGGGAATTGAACCCCGGGTCCCTGGCTGAACAACAGTCACTTCTCCTTACTGCTAGGCCACGTCTCCAGTCCCCCCTATTTATTTTTCCCTTTACATTGACTTCTCTTTAAAAAAAATTTATTAAAAAAATTTTTTTAAATTTTATTTATTCTGGTTATTTATTTCTGTATGTGTATGAATGTACTGTCTGCATGCAAGTTTGTGCACCCATGTCGTGCTATGACGCAGAGGTCAGAAGAGGGTGTCAGATTCCCCTGGAACTGGAGTTCTCCTGGAATTGGAGTTTCAGACGGCTCTCGGCCGCCATTTGGATGCTGGGGATCAAACCCGGGTCCTTTGTAAGGGCGGTCGGAGCTCTTAACCACTAGGCCATCTCTCCAGCCCTCATTGACTTCTCTTAATGTTCTAGATAATGTTTTAAGCCTTCTATCGAACATGAGTAAAAATAGCATCTATCTTGTTTTGTTGTTATTTTGTTAAATGCTTAAAGTTTTTCACCCTTTAGCATGATGTTGACTGTGGGTTTGTTGTATATTGCTTTTATTATGGTGTGATATATATGCTGCATTCCTAGATTCTCCCCAATCTTTTTCATGAAGCATTGTTGGATTTAGTCAAAGGTCTTTTCTGACTTTAATGATACAATCATGTACTTTTTGGCCTTGTGTCCATTTATGTGGTGGATTCCATTATTTACATATGCTGAATCATACTAGTGCCTCTAGGATTAAACAGTTTTGGTCACAGTGGATGATATTTTTATGTGTTCTGAATTCCACTTACAAAGATTTTATTGATTTTTTTCAAATAAAGTGATCATTGAAAAAAATATAAACTTGGGAGCAACTACATAAAAATTAACAATGATTACCCAGGTGCAGATAAATAGAATAAAAAAAGATGTCTCTCAAGGAAATGGAAGGAAGAAGAGAGAAGAAGGAAAAAAAAAGAACAAAATGAAGCAAATGCAACTAAAGAAGGTGGGGTTAAATTCAATTACATAATGATGTGAAAATTCCTGCAATTTAATATTGAGAAGACTAAACACTAAAAAGCAGACAAAGATTTGACTAGCTATTTCATCAAAGAAGATAAAGCCAATAATTAGAAGGAACAACATGCTTCAGATTGGTTATTAGGCAAAGGCAAAATTAAAATCTCAGTAAGATGCCTTTTCATATTTATTAGAAAAACTGCAGTTAAAGAAATGAACAACAAATATTGGTGATGATTTGGGAAAATGTGAAGCATCTGGTTGCTTTGGTCCTCACATTATGAACAAAAGAGGGAGGTCTGGTTCATTTTGAGTCTTTCAAGAGTTCAATACACTGCTTTCCATAGGGGTTGTAGGCGTTTGCATTCCTACCAGCAGTGAATAACTGTTCTCCTTTCCTCAGAACCTCTCCAGCATTTGGTTTCATTTGTTTTCTTGATCATAGTCAGTCTTACCTGGGTAAGATGAAATCTTAAAGTGGTTTTAATTTGCATTTCCATAATTACTAGCAATGTTGAACAGTTTTTAAGATGTTTTTCAGCCATCTTCTGCATTTGTGAGGTCTGTTCAGCTTTTTACTCCATCTTTTGATTGAGTCATCTTCTTGCTCTTTCTCTTTTTCAGTAATTTATACAATCTGGGTGTTAGACCTTGGTCAAATGTGTCACTGCTGAAGGTTTCCTCTTACTCTGTGGGATTTCTCTTCGCTTCTTTGATTCTTTCTTTGTCTGTACAGAAGCTTTTGAGTTTAATGAGGTCCCACTTGTTGATTGTTGATCTTATTTCCTGCACAACTACTGTCTGATTTAGAAAGTCTTTTCCTACCCCTATATTTTGTAGGTTACTGTCAATTGTTTTCCTCTATCATGTTCAGAGTTTCAGGTTTAACATTTGAGGACTTTGATCCATTTGGAGTTTATTTTTGTACATGGTGAGAGGTAGGGGTTTAGTTTTATTCTTCTACAAGTGGTAATCCAATTTTGCCAGTGCCATTTGCTGAAGATACTGTCTTTCTTATATTTCTTTGTGCCTGCATGTAAAGTTACTGTTAAGATGTGAAACCCAAACATGTTTTTGAATTAACCCATAGCTTATTTTCAGACTCTGTCATTTGGGTATATATGTGGAGTGTATATATGTGTATTATGCAGTAATATAAAATTAAAGGAAACAACAATAAAAAGAAATAGAAAGAAGCATAACAACTAAGCTGAACTGTTGTTATAATCCTTAAACTTAGAATAAAAACTTGAAATTCTAAAAAAAAAGAAAGAAATTGACTCAGTGGATGAACTCATACTGAGGGACATTTGAAAACACAAACCCGAGTCGGTTTATGACAGAGTGCATGAAACCTGGTGTGGTGGGGGTGCTGTAAGAGGGTGCAGCTAGGGGAGGGGGTCTAAATATGATCAAGATGTATTGTAAGAAATGCAAAAATATCAATAAAATATTCTGAAAAAAAGAGGGAGGTCTGTACTCAGTATTTAGCTCCAACTTCATTTTGGAGATTTTACTAGTTTAATAAATTAAAAAAATAAAGTAACAAAAAACAGATAGATGCAAAGGAAATAAATATCATTACTAAAAAAAAATAAAAGAAAAATCAAAGCAAAAGCAAATTCCGATGTAAAGCACACACAAAAAATATCATTACTTAGGGAAAATATCACTGTCTATGAAAAAAAACACTAAAAATAAGCTATTGAACCCAGAATTAATAAGTTGTTTTGGCATACAATACAACACATTACAGAAAGACATAAAGAAATTGCATCCATATATACTGTACTATTTTTATCCAGTAACAAATTCAATGACACGTAAATTTGAAATGCTTAGAGATTCATTAGTCAGTGTTCTCTAAAGGAATAGAACATACAGAATGAATAAATATATTAGATTGGCTTACACCATGAGGGCTGGGCTGGGGAGTCCCATAATGGCTGCCCACTAGAGAGACAGAGAATCCTATGGCTCCCTAATCCACGAGGATGTATGCTTCAGCAATCCAATTCTGGCATTGAAATCTTGGAGGTCTCCAGCACAGATCAGAAGCCAAAGGAACTGGGTTCAGATTTCACTGAAGGACGGCAGCAGCAATAACCGCACATAGCAGATGAACACCACTAAGGAATGAACATGCAAAGACGAAAGGCAAGTCATTTTCCTCCAGACCTCTAGATCTGGATTCTGGGGAAGGATCTTCCCTCTTCAGTTAATCTTTTTAGGAAATATCCTGGACTGACCCAGATGTGTATCTGTTAATCTCAGAGCCCATCAAGTTGATAACAATGATTGACCATCACAGAGATAAAATAAGGAAGTACCTGTAACATCTTTACACTATAACTGTAACATCTTTACATTATAATGAAAAGGGTGGTGGGAGAAATGAGGAGACTTATGCAAATGAGAGATTTGCATGTTTGCGATTTAGGTAAAGCAATAGTATTTTTCTTTTAATCTCCAAACAGTTATCTATTGATTATTTGCAGTCTTAGTAAAAGGTCCAATGGGATAGAGAAGTGTACAAATAATTATAAAATTCATGTAGAAATGAAAGAATGTGGAATGGCCAAAATATAAAACCGAAACAAAGTGGGGGCCTCACAGGGCCTGTGATGGGAGGTTATTGATGAAGTAACTGATAATGTATCAGTTGCCTTTCCTTTGAACAAATTCAGTGGAACAAAGTAGAATTATTAAATAGACAAATTACATTCTAATCTTTTTTCAAAAAGACTTATCTAATATTTCTGAAATAAGTAGATTCACAATGTTTAAATTAAAATTGACCAAATTCTGCTTAACATGTAATTATGGGAGATGGTCATACAAAGATGTACATAACATTCAAAATAGAGTGGGTAAATGGGTAGAGTGTATGAAAGGTTCAGGAGTGACAAGTACATGCCAGGCTGATATCAATGCATCAGCGATGTATGATGCTATTTTCAGGATAAGACTAAAAGCGAAGTTAAATTTGCTTGGGAAATACAGAAGGACATGCACATATCATAATGGTGGCTTCCAGGTGCCTGGCCATACCTACACTGAAGAAATACTCTGATTAACCGTCTTAAGGGGCTGGAGAGATGGCCTAGCAGTTAAGAGCGCTGGCTGCTCTTGCAGAGGACCGGAGGACCGGGTTCGATCCCCAGCACCCACGTGGCGGCTAAGAACTGTCTTTAACTCCAGTTCCAGGGGATCTGATGCCCTCTTCTGACCTCCAAAGCATTGCACGACATGGGTGCACAAACCTACATGCAGACAGTACATTCATACACATAGAAAAATAAATAAAAATGAAAAAAAAAAACAGTCTTAGAAGAAATACTGGAAGGGAGTGAATGAACTAAGTCAGCCTAACACCCGTTTATAATGTTTGACATTTCAATATGCATGTTTTATTCTAACAATTTAGTAAGAAAAATGACTTGGTGTGCTGGATAGCTTTAGTGTTAACTTGACACACCTGGGTAGAGGGAGCCTCAATTGGGGAATTGGCTCCATTGGATATTGTCTTGATTGTTGAGCAATGTGGGAGGGCCCAGCCCTCTGTGGGTGGTGCCACAACCCTGGGCAGGTTGTTAAACAGGATAATAAGAGCAAATTAAAGACTGTACAAAACAAGGGCAGATTAGTAAATGAGTAGGTGAAACTGATGAAGTGGATGGGGCAGTTTTACATGCATGAGCCAGGATATTTCTGTGCTTTGGTGCAGAGGGTATTGCACATAAACAAATTCGTAAGCCCATTTTTATAAATGCTTCCCCAAGGGCTTCGGTGTGCCTGTCAGCAAGAGGTGGATCATGCAGCGAACTGAGCACAAGAAAGCTAAACAGCAATTCACTTTAATCCTGTACTTTGCATTCAGATGAATATGCAAATAGGTTCAGTGAGGTGAACCTGGCTATACTCTCACTTTGAAACTCATGTTAAATTGTTTTAAATGGGCAGAATACAGAGTAGCTCATGAGCTCAATTTATCTCTTTTTAGAATCATGTGGTTTGGGTATAATTTTGAAGTGATCCTGATTAATCAATTTGGAAGGACATGCATGGGGGAATAAAAATGTTTGCTTCATGCTTATTTGCTATGATTATGTAATAAATCTTTTATCTACATTTCTATAAATTTAAATAAGATATATTTATAGTGATAAACATAGCTATAAAATTATAAAAATATAAGTATATATCAGCAAAATACATTAAAGTAACATATATGCATATCTATGTATGTTGTCTATCTTCTAAGAGAATAATACTATTAAATCTTAGACTGCCATATTTAGCTATATTTCATTTACTTAATTTACTCATGTTTTTATTCTTTTAAAATGTTTTATTATTTCTTAGAGAGTTACGTACAATGCATTTTAATCATATTCCCTCTCTCCACCTCCTCCCAAATTCACCCCCCCGAACACCTACCTTTAATGTTCTTACCCTCCCCCTTCCGTCCAGTCCAATTAGTGTTTCCCTAATACTCTTGATTGTGAAATCTGCCTTGGAGCAAGGCCAACCTAAGGAGTTCACATCCTTCAAGAAAACTGGCTCTCCCTCTCCCTGCCAGGGTATCAAATGCCAATAGCTTTGTAACTAGGAGTAGGACTTGGTGCCCACCATCACAATGCTGGGATTTTGTCTGGGTTGAGCTTGTGTGGGTCTTTTCATGCTGTCATAATTTCTGGGAGTTCCTATGTGCTGCTATTTGGGCTGGGCACTCTACGGTCTCTTATTCTCTGTATTGACCAGTTGTCGTCTCTTCATCTTCTTGCAGTGCTTCTATGAGCCTAGGCAGAGAGAAAATTCTACTACAATTTGAAGTTATTAGAGGAGCAACTGCTGGTACCTGGTGACTTTAAGCTGATATATACAGGGACATTGGCAACATGGTAGATTTATCTGAACACAATAAGCTTTTCCTGGGAATGGGTATACCCAGCCCCTTTCAGTCATCACTAGTTTCCAGAATCCTCTGGACGATGTTTGACTTTCTCCACACATTGAAAATATGCCTAAAATAGTTTTGTACAGTGTCTGCCACACAGTAGACCTCAAGAAATTAGCACTATTATTTTAATACATCTGCTCTAGTTTGGTTCTCTCTTGCTGTGATAAATGCCATGACTTAAAATTTCAGCCTCGTCAGAATATAGAATGCCATTGTTCGATCACCAGCATCCACATGGCGGCTGAGAACTGTCTGAAACTCTAATTCCGAGAGAACTCCAGTTCCAGGGGAATCCAACGCCCTCTTCTGACCTCTGCGGCCTTGCATGACATGGGTGCACAGACCTGTATGCAGACAGTACATTCATACACATAGAGAAAACAAAAGAAAACAAAACAAAACAAAAAAAAAAACAAAGGAGAAAGAAAACCAATGACCCACTCAATAGATGGAGCAAAGAGCTGAACAGGGACTTCACAAGTGAAGAATTAGAGATGGCTGAGAAACATCTTAAGAAGTGTTCAACATCGCTAATAATTAAGGAAATGCAAATTAAAACCACTTTAAGATATCATCTTACAGCCAGCCTGTTGTGGTGGCGCATGCCTTTAATCCCAGCACTTGGGAGGCAGAGGCAGGTGGATCTCTGTGAGTTCAAGGCCAGCCTGGTCTACAAAGTGAGTTCCAGGACAGCTGGGGCTACAGGGAGACCCTGTCTCAAAAAAGACCCCCCCAAAATAAAAAAGATATCATCTTACTCCAATAAGACTGGCTAGGATCAAGAAAACAAATGATACCAAGTGCTGGAGAGGTTGTGGGGAAAGGGGAACACTCATTCACTGCTGGTGGGAATGTAAACTGGTACAGCCGCTATGGAAAGCAGTGTGGAGAACACTTGGAAGACTTGGAATGAACTTGCCAACTGACCCAGCCATACCACTCCTGGGCATGTACCCACAAGACTCATCTTAATGCAGAGACACATGCACAGCCATGTTTATTTCAGCTCTCTTCACAATAGCAAGGAGCTGGAACCAACCCAACTGCCCCTCAACTGAGGAGTGAATAGAGAAAATGTGGTACATCTATAGAATGGAGTTCTATGCAGCAGTAAAGAAGAATGACATCATGAACTTTGCAGGTAAATGGATGGAACTAGAAGATATGTAAGTGAAGTAACACTGTCTCAGAAAACCAATGACAAATGGTATCCCTCATCTGTAGATGTTAGTGCCAATTACCTAGTAGTAAGTATTTCTTGTGCAGGGCTCCTTGAGCTTTGTCCAAGTAGTTGGAAGTGGTGCATATTGGAAAGAACAACAACAGAAAAGACTGCATCAAAGAACTGAAATGGTGAACTTCTGCTCAAAACAGTCATCTTCTATATCGAGAATTTTGAGAAAGAATGAGAGAAAGATGAAAAAAAAAGGAAAATTATCAGTGCCATGTAGCCACAGGTGACCTCTTTCTACACACACCTTACAGGTCATAGTTCATCACCAAGGGATGCCAGGGCAGGAGCTCAGGTAGGAGGGAAGTGGCAGGAACTGAAGCAGGACCCTAGAATGGTGCTGGTGACTAGCTTGCTTCCTCTGGTCTGCTCAGTTGCCTTTCTTACAGATCCCGCCCTGCCTGCCCAGGGAGGACACCTCTCCGTTAAGGCTAGGTCCTTTCATATCAATTAGCATGAAGGAAATGCTCCATAGATATGCCTTCAAGAAAATCTGATAGAGGTAATTTCTCAACTGCAGTTCCTTCTTCCCAGATGTCTAGACCTCCAAAGTTTTTGTCAAGTTGGGCAAAAACTAACCAGCACATCTTAAGATAAAATCAAATTTTGTCAGTTATTAACTTTCATTTTATCTGGACACAGCCAAAACATCTTTCTATGGACTGAATGTTGCCTTCACATTTGGTCATATCCATATCCTGAAGTCATAAGTCCCAGTGTGATGCTAAGGGGATGGGATGAAGATTAAATGAGATCATAAGAGTTGGTACTTGGGGCTGGAGAGAAGGCTCAGTGTTTAAGAACACTGGCTGCTCTTCCCAGCACCCACATGATACTCAACAACTCTCCATAAATCTAGTTCCAAGGATCCAATGCCATCTTCTGTCCCCTCTGGGCATTGAACAATATGGATACACTCATACACAAATATAAACATAACAAATAAAAAAAATAAAATTGAGTCCCTTATCAGAGAAAGCTGGTGCTCTTGACAGAAGAGGCAGCCACTGGCTACAAACCAGGGAGAGACGGTTCATCAGCAGATGACCCTGCTGGTAACCTGACCACAGACTTCTCAGACCCAGAACTGTAAAAATCCATTTCCAGCACTTAAACCAGCTGCCATATGGGACTTCGCTATGGTGGGCTGAGCAGATGGAGCTGCACCTGAATTTTCTTTCCTTTCGTCATGCTTAGTCACTTACCTCTCACACTACATATGCAAGCTGTTTTCACTATCTAATTCTAGAGCTTACAATTTTTTCTAATTAAATTTGTTCCAGTGATCAAGACAACTCTAATCAAAGAAGTCTGTTTTATTCTGTAGTAACTTACCTTGAATGAGATTTTTCTTCATATTACTACGAATGATTGTGTTTGCTGCACCCAGCCTAACTTTAATTTTCCTCTTTAGTCTCTTGCTCCTACTTCTTCAACTTTGTGCTCAGTAGTTATCAGGAAATCCTGTTGACAAAAGGAGAACGAGGAAAGGGGTAGGGGCCATTGGAAGAGAAGGAGGTAAAACAATATCTTTCCATCTCCATTTGCATTTGCTGATTCTTGGTTCCTGTCCCAAGACAACTGATTTAGTTTGACATGACACTCTCTGAGAATTAGAAGTTGTAAAAGCTTTCCAGGAGATTCTAATGAGTAGTTCAAATTGAGAATCACTGAACTGTAAACAGGCTACTCTGTACACAGCATACCAAGAACAAATTGTGCCCCGAAGAGGTTTGAGGTAAGATATAGGGTCCAAATTCTATCCTTACTATCTTTTCATTCTAGATTGGATTTTAAAAATTCTGAGGGCTGGAGAGATGGCTCAGTGGTTAAGAGCGCCGACTGCTCTTGCAGAGGACCCGGGTTTGATTCTCAGCACCCACATGGCGGCTGATAACTGTCTTTAACTCAAGTTCCAGGGGAATCCGACACCCTCTTCTGACCTCCGTGGCATTGCATGACATGGGTGCACAAACCTACATGCAGACAGTACATTCATACACATAAAAATAAATTAAAAAAATTCTTAAATAAGAACTAAGAGACTATGAAGTGCCACCTTTATTTTTTTTCAATTTGACAGATGGCTGAATAAGTATCCAATACTTGAAGTGAATGCAATGAAGCCTCTGGAACAAACATTCCTTTAGGAAGAACTAAAGTAAGACTTTATTCTTTTTTTTTTTTTTTCTGTTTTTCTTTTTTTTTTAATTAATTTATTTATTTCTGTGATTGTATGAATGTACTGTCTGCACGCGGTCTGCCACCGTTCATGCATGCCCGCGGAGTCAGAAGAGGGCGTCGGATTCCCCTGGAACTGGAGTTCGTCTCCTGGAATTGGAGTTTTCAGGCAGTGGGCGGTTCTCAGCCAACATGTGGGTGTGGGCGATCGAACCCCGGTCCTCTGCAAGAGCAGTCCGGGCTCTTAACCGCTAGGCCATCCCTCCAGCCCCCAAGACTTATTCTTATGGTAGCTGTAACTTCAACATAATCTGAAAATGTTGGGTGGAAGACCTGAGCGCCAGTCTGCTCACCCAACCAGAGTTGTCAACAAATGTGTACTTGCTCTGCTGGTCAAAGCAGGAACAGAATTGAAAGATCAGATTAGACAGCATGTCTGGGCCTGGCTCAGGCTAGTATGAGAGATAAAGGGAGCTCAGAAGAGCCCAGTGTCCATGGGAGGACATCTCCTAATCTTAAACTATGGAAGAATTTGGACGTTCATGTCCCCCCCCCCCTTTTTTTTTTTTTTTTTTGTGCTTCTTTTTGAGACAGGGTTCTCCCATACCCCAGCTGTCCTGGAACTCGCTCTGTAGTACAAACCAGGCTGGCCTTGAACTCACAAAGATCTGCCTGCCTCTGCCTCCCCAGTGCTAGGATTAAAGGTGTGCACCACCATGCCCTGCATCATGTTCGCTTTAACAATACTAGGGATGGCAGTTTCTAGAATAAGACTAAATATAATTCATTTTGCCTTGTTCTGCTCTGAAATATGTTCAGAAATATATGCATCACATGAAAATGAATTTCATTTATAACAGTAATAAACAATTATGATATCTGACAGATCATGGGAAGAGATTCAGAGCTATGCTTCAACAGAGATGGAAGCAGGGATAGTGAGCGAGCTTTAACTTTTGTGGGAGTATTGAGAACTTAATTGGTTCAGTTTGGAGATGTTGGACCTCCTAACTTGATTTCCTTCAAACACACATACACACACACATGCACACACACATGCACACACATGCACACACACATGCACACACACATGCACACACACATACACACAGAACTCTTTAAAATGAGTTCTTTTTGTTACTATAACATGTAACCATTTTCATGTACAGGGTGGGTAAAGATGAAATTGTGAGAGGAAATTAATGGCTGTGGGGAGAGCCTTTCACAAACTATCTGCTGAGCTGTCCCCCCAACCCCAACCCCAAAAGCCCTGCATGAGGCAGCAGGAATGGAGTACCCTGCACAAAGCCCACCTTACTTCCTTAGGAAGATCATAACCCTCCTCCCAGTGTTTTCCTGTCTCCTAAATGATCACCCCTGCATGGAGGCTGTACTTGAGGGACGACAGGGACCCCAGTCCAGACATTCTCCCTTCCCAAAAACAACATTTCTTTCATGATGAAAACTTGTTATATCTGTTCCTCAGTTTCAGCTCATCTCCCAAATGATTTTGGGATTTAAGTCTTCAGAGAGTTATGTAACAGTAACCTTGACTAAGGCTCTGTGGAGGCCCAGGAGGGAAAGGTAGCTCTCTCTGACCTGTGTGAAGACTCATCATTCCAAGCTACCCAAAGCACAAGCACGTGGCTAAGAGACCACACTTCAGAAAAGCTGGTTCATCTCGGAGCTGTACTCAGGAGCTGAGAGGAATAATTATCCCTTAAAGGAGACAATTACTTTTCCTTTCCAGAGTCCTTACGGAGCTCAAGCCATGTGGCTCGGTTAAGATGGTCTACTTTTCTGAATTACTTAGGAAAACATAATTTTCCCTTTTGATTTTTCTCTCTTTCTGATGCTGTCCAGAGCCCACGTATGCTTTCCGGCACACTCTGGGTGTTTCCTTGTTCTCTGAAACTGCCTCCCTTTGCAGTGTGGTTGTTTGCCAAAACCTCCATGCTTAATCAAAAAGGTGTGGGTTTCTCTCTCTGTTTCTTTCTCCATCTACACTTTCCAGATAGCTCTGGAGATTTATGGCTTGTCTGCCATGTTTTAGATTTTCTTTTAAATTCTGAACCAAATATATTCTCAAGTTTTCTTTTGAATCAGTTCTTAAATCTATTAATGAGTCTAAGAACCTTCGAGGGGAACCCTAATTTCCCAGTAACTGTGGCACCCCAGGTGGAACACCTAAAAAATTTTGGGTAAAATAAATGTTTCCTTATTCCTTAGATTCTTTTTGGAAGAATTAAATTTTCTTCCAAGAGAAGGAATATACTGTCCATTAGCTTCTCAGACTAAAAGATTTTCCCCAAAGAGAAATATTCTTGGAAAACACACAGAGGAGGAAAGAGAAGGTAAACTAAATGACAGGAGCTGTTGTTCAGTCTCAGGCACATGTTCTATGACACTGACACTGTTCAAGTTCATTCTTACTGGTAGAATAGCAAAGTTTGAAAATCTATCTTGATAGCTTTGGAGAGAAATCATATTTTCTAGGCTTTTACTGGAGCAAAGTGAAATTTTTACAATCATCTGTCTATTTTTATTTTAACTCCTAATTAAATTGCTTGTGCACAGTCTATCTCTGGTCTAGCTATTGTCTTGATAACTGGCAGATGAATTCAGAACATCCACAGGCAAGTTCAGACTTGGGAGTTGGAAAGATAAACTAAGAAAGGGCACATGATTCTAGGTTCCACAGAGTCCTGTGGTTCCATGGTTCTACTTGTGGGTTATTGAGCAGGTCAGTACTATAAGAAAAAGATTAAGGGCTCCACTAGACACATTTATAATTAACATAATTAGTTATGAGGATGCATAATTTATTCTAAAACCTTCTCTTCCAACTGAACAGAATGCATTGAGCAGTATAGGCCCACTCCTACAGTTAAAATCTTTTTGGTTTGTTTATTTATGCATTAATGCCATCAAAAATATCCATTGTAGAGTGATTTATGTTTTATTTTGTCTTTTATGGTTTGTGGTGTTTATTATTACAGCAGCATCACAATCACCTGAACAAAAAGACTGACTCTAACTTTTTCCCAGCAGACAGGGAACTCTAAGGACACTGGTTCCCTGGTTATAGCTGTCTGATGGAACTGTGTGGATGGATCACTCTTGTCCCCTCAGCCCGTGCAGATGACACTATCTCTGGCTTCACTCTGTGCAAATGGACCTGGCCCTGAACCCTGTTTCTTCTACTGGGACCCCCACCCCTCTTGGGCCCCACTCATAATTTATTCCAAATGGTTTCTCCAGCTCATTGGGGGAAATACAATTTCAAGTTCAGCTCCACTTATTTGTAGACCATCTGGCCTTTCCATCTCTAGTTTCTCATTTGTCCAAGGTTATATGTCCTCTTCTGAACTCCTCAGTGTCCTATGGACATGGGTATGTTAGCACCCCTGGCAGCACTTTGTTAATTCTCAACCATGTCCACATTCATTCATTATCTTCTTGCATGGACTACCAAGCTGAAGCTGCCAAGGAGACACTCTGGCCATCTCACCAAGAATGCATGCTTTTGCTGGGGTTAATTAAAAGTCATTAGTTCAGATTATGTTCATTAATAAAAGTCATTCTTACAGTGGTTCGCCAAACTGATGATAATAATTACAAAATATATCATTAAATTTCCAGTCATCAGATTAAATATAAACCTGAATGATTGTAACTCACATCTATAATGTGTACCTGTGCCCCTTTTCTAAGCCTAGGGAACAATCTGTGGAAGAGGGGGCGTGGTAGAATGTTAGGGCTGCGATTGGGGCGAATGGTGAAACTACAGCAATATAGTCTGGACACTCATTTGATCAACTTGATTGAACATACAAGCCCCCCCCCCCGTCCCGCTGGATGGTGGGGCTGCGGGGGTTTGGGCACAGCAGCCTGCAAATTGGTTTTACATGAGGGATGCTTGTACTCATAAATTATCACTTATTGCTAAAAAATGAAAAAAAAAACTGAAAGATGCAGGACAGTTATGGCAGAATGCATGATTTGGGATGGGTGGGGTGGGATGGGGGGAGGGAAAGGAAAATATGCATGACTGAATTGGAAAATGAGTATGAAATCATAAAAGCATCATAAAAAAAAAAAGGGTGGTACTGCGTGGGTAATGATATGGCATGTTAACTAGTAGAAACTTTGAGCATCTGTCCCTAGAAGTAGGCGTGCCTTGTCCCCCGAGCGTTGGATATCTGCTGGGGTGCACTCCTGAGCTTCCCTTTCATTGCTGAACACATGGAGAGAGTAATTTTTCATATTGACATTCACTTTTGAAAATGGTTTCATGTGTTAGAAGAAATCCAACAAACACAAAGAACTCATTATTTTAAAGGCGATGAACAGCATGGTTTGTGCCATGAGAATAATTTTAGCGGATGCCTTATGCATAACATCTGCAAAGCTTTTCTTAAAACTGAACCTCGAGGAACTAACTGAAATTGCCCCCCTTTTAGCGTGTAGAAGTACTAAAACTTAAAAGAAGATTTGTCCAACAGTTTGGATTTGACCACATTTTCACAATTTAAGTTACCATTATCTTCATAAATTACTTTCACAAACATGTTTTGGCAGTTGTAGAACAGGCACAAAGAATTTTTTTTAAGAAAAAAATTATTTGTTTATTTTATGTGTATGAATGGTTTTCTCTGCATCTGTTTAAGTTGTGCAATGCCTGTAGAGAACAGAAAAGGGTGCTGGATCCCGAAATACTGGAATTAAGGTGTATGGTTGTTAGCCACATGTGAGTTCTGGGAATGAAACAGGTCCCCTGCAAAAAAGAAAAAAAAATGCCAGTGCTATTAATTACTCAGCCATCTCAGTAGATTTCTTTAACAAGACCTGGAAATGAAGGCTTTTAATCTACTAATAGAGCTAAGCTTAGTATCACCATTGCTGTGTGACTTTTTCTGGGGAGACATAAACAAATGCCTCAGTCAGGAAACTGATGAGAGACCAAAGAAATTATCTCACTCCAGTCTAACTTACAGAAGCTGTGAGATTTCTGGGTTAACTTACCAGAGAATGGGTGCAACTTAGATACAGGTATATGAATGACACAAAAGCAACTGCATCAACTAGAAGCACATCTAGCATGGACAAGACTCAATAAACCTGCATCCCTGGACCTCCCTGAATGAATTATAGGTAGCCTGGGATGTTAGAGAATCTCCTCTTTCCCCCCTTCAATTGTTACTGCTTATATGACCTTGGGGAAAGTGCTGGTGATCTAAATTTGTTTACTTTCTGAGTCTTTTCAGGTCTTTTCATCCCCTGAATCTTAACAAGCCTTTCTCTGGAGGGAAGGAATGTGTCAATTAGTGGGAAATAGCTATAGAACATCTATCATCAAGAAAACGGCAAGAGATCCTGAGAACGGAGTTCTCCTGCTTAACCACCAGGATTTGATTCCATTGTGATGCTGGATAGAGGGAGGTCCAAGAAGAATAATGTTGAATTTGACCTTCATTTTACCAGCTAGTCTTAAACAAGACATTTAGCCTCACTAAGGCCCTGTTCATGCCCCTGGGAAGTTGAGCCGCCAACTTCACTAAAAATACTATCAGTGATATCTCATAAATAAACATAATTTGAAAAAGCTTGTCAAAAATCTAAAAGTAGACTGATTTCCAACCATAACACCTACCATCCATTTTTCCTCATTTCAGTTTTCAACAATTTTGTTTTATACAGTTTATGAGATCAGTTCACTTAGTGTATAAATGTTATGGATAGAATTAGATTATGTACATACATCCATGAAGCCATCACCACAATCAAAGCAATGGATATAGAGACTGATTTTAAGCGATAGTGGACATCCATTTTCTTTTCTCCTTTTAATTTTAAAATAAGTGTCTCCATTAAAACAAAGCATAGCAGTTTAGAACAAAGATTTCCCCCTTGTGTATCACATGCCATAATTAGCAAATGATCCACAAAGCCTGGTTTGTGTGCTTCTGAGAACAAAGGAACTCAGTACCTAGCAAAAAAGTGAGACAGTCAGCTAGTAACAAGGCTTTTGTTTTGTTTCAGATTGTCCTGCCAAACGCCTTGGAATTTATAAGTGGCTAGACTTCGACCATGTCATGACTCCTTAAAATAATCCAGCTTCAAACAAATTTCTAACAAGGGACCAGTTTCCAAGACAAGATTAAATAAGAAAAATAGCAAACAATCCAAATGAGCTAATGACAGTCTTCAAAAGATGAATTATAAAATGGTAATAAAATGAAGAAGAGGTTTTTAATGTCTTTACCATCATGGAAAATGCAAATTACATAATGTTGTGGTATGATCCCTCCAATCAAAATGGTCATCATTAAGACAATGAATATCAGCCAATGCTAACTAAGATTTGGAGGAGAAATGGGAACCCTTATACACTACTACTAGTGGTAGAAAATCATCAAATAATGGAATAAGCCTAAGTATCTGTCAACGGATTAATGATAAAGAAACACACTATACATATATAATGTCGTGTATACCATACCACAACACACATATATATATATAATGAATATATATATGTGTGTGTGTGTTAAACTGACAAAATACATAATAGATATATAATATATCAATATTGGTTTGTTTCAGTTAGAAATACATGAAATTGTGTAATTTGCAGGAAAATGGGTACAACTGGAGATTATTGTATTAAATGAAATTAAGTAATGTTCACAAAGACAAATGTTATTACATTTATGGGTTCAGGTTTTATAATAAGAGAATATATATGATGTAATACAGAACATGAAAAAGACAGACTGGTGGATGATGGGATGGAAATGAGAAAAGGAACAGACAGGGTGACTATGATCAGTTTAGACAATATACTTAGATAAAATATGTTTATGAAACTCACCACTATGTACAAAGTGTAGATACCAAAAGGCAATCTTCTATGGACTTGGGGTCATTAGAAAAATGATTATGTAGGCTTCCCTGTATTTCATTCCTCTTTTCTGGTGCCCTTGGGACATTTAGGGCCATGGACTGAGAATGACAGTCACTGGGTTAGATCAAATAGAAGGTGACCCAAGAATGTTGACTTTTCATTTTTAAATTTAATTAAAATATCTTTTATTAAGAACATACACATGTATCTGTATACACATATATGTATGGCTCTAGCCAAACTCTTTAATCTCTATAGATGGTTCATATTTATATCTTGGGAGAGGTATTTCATGTTTCCTTAGTTTTTTCTTCACATTTTGGAATAGTACTTATCAACACAGTTGTCATCAACTTAAAATTATCTTTCCTTTGTTGCTATCCAAGTATTTGAAGGTCTGAACATACTGTTATGTTGAAGAACACAGGACAAACTGAACACTGACGCTGACTCCGGATATTGTCTAAGTTTAGGGTTGAACATATGGTTATTGGGTTATACACAGACTAGATGGGTATTTCTGTGGCTTGATGATTCAGGAAATACTTTAAAGGGATCTGAAGTTGGGGTTAGTGGATTGTCTCAGTGGGTAAAGATGCTTACACAAGTTGAATATCTTATACCTATTACTTGCAGAGGTATGTTTGAAGGTTAAATATTATTCTGAACTATTGCTGAGATTCATTGTGTTCCTTTAGAGGCTTGTTCATAGTCCAGTCATAGAGAAACCAGACTCTAGAGTGACTCTGTCTACCAGGATCTTCCCATTCCCATATCTCCCACTTGGGCACAATCTGCATGTGCCTCTTCTTGATAAGATTCTGTAATATTTGCCAACATGGAATTATGTCAAATGCCTGCCACTGTGTTATCACAGCCCACCTAGTAAAAAGCACCTCATAGGTGTCTGTTTATGTAGCACTTGCTTCCCCCATATTTTCTGTAGCATGACACTGGCTTAGATGCCAGAACACTAGCACTTTGTATGAGTACCTCATAAAGAATTAATCAATAACTTTTGTAAACAATATTAAAGCCTACTTTTATAGCCCTAGCCTGTATTTTTCAAACCTCTAAAGACCTCAAGTGGTATAAAATTAGGATTAAAAACTCAAAATCTTGTGTCTTTGGAGATGGCTCAGTGGGCCAAAAATCACAAGTCTGGAACCAGAGTTGGATCCCTAACACCCATATAAGTTTTGAGTGCTGGGACTGCCACCTTTAATCCCAGTAATATGGGAGCAGGCAGGCAGGCAACAGGATCCCAGAACAAACTGACTGCAGAGACTAGCAGAATGAGTGTTCTCTGGGGACAATTCGGAAGCCCTGATTCAACATACAAAGTGAAGAGACTGAGGAAGACACAACTTCAGGTATCCAATCCAATGTGTCCCATGTTCAAGCTGTACATCCATACATGCTACATATGCCCTCCCACACATTATGACCCATGCACATTAACAATTCAAATCAATAATACAAAGCTCAAAATATTTTTGAGAGTAGTTGTGAACACAAAGAACCTTTGCGCAAACTTTTGCCTTTACAATTGGGTAATTGTTGAAGATAACCCAGAATTGGCATTTTATACTTTAAGTTGTCACCAATTCTATGATAATGAAAATGTCTTTTAGGCATAAAGGGCAATTCATATCTTTTCTTACTTTAGACTACTTGAAGAAAAATCTATTAGAGGGGAGCTATCCTAGTGAGTGTTTTCTTGAAATCCAATATAATGTGAACAAGGCTGTTATGCTGCTTATTAACAAAGCAGGAAAAGGTTACTGTTTAACAATTTCGTTCGAAATAATCAGCTTCAGAGAGATGGTGATTTAGAAACGCTGCCCTCCTCATAATGCACATTAACTTCAATTGAGTTCATAGTGCACACAAAAGCAGGTAAAGCATATCACTCCCTTAGAAAATTTAAATTTAGGAAGAAATTCAGAAATTACAGCATCTTGTTGACTTGGGTTTTCTTTTGAAATTATTCCCACAATTTGTTTATGACCATTTTCACATCATTAACTTTTATAGCATTTAAGCCACTGTGTACTTATTCTTTTAGGGGGTCTTCATTTGCAGACCTCTGAAGTTATTTCTGAATGGCTAATTATTTCCCAGTTGCCTTATTCCTTCCTCAGTCAGTCTGTGTCATTATCCTTATGAAGCCGTTCTTCCAGCTCCACCCCCTCTTCTAGAGCTTTACTGTTGTGCTCCAACTTCTGATTCTTTCCCCAGTGACACATTTGCCACATGTTAATATCTGAGCAGAATTACCCATCATTGCATTGTATCCTTTCCAAAGATATTTTTTCCTAATTTTCACAAAGGATGTGTAGGCTATTTTTTAAAACCAAAAGGGAAGAAAAAGCAGAACTGAAAGTCTGGATTTTAATTTGGGGAGGTTATCAGGTAAATAATGCCTATAGAAGCAATAGGCTAGGGGGTAATATGTGGCAACAGGGAGATCTGATATCAGTTACCATAGATACACAATCTCTTCACCCAAAATGCCACGGCACCCTTGAGTGCCCCACTAATGAAGTTCAGAGATATTTCCCTCAGTGCTGTAACTCCAACCCCTGTAAAGATCATCAACTACCTAAAAGCATGGCATACTGAAAATAAAGTATTGTTTTATTTCCTATGTATATGAATGTACATTTGCCCTAAGGTTTGCAATCATTTTCTCTTGCTGTTCATTTACTGACTGTGAACAGTGGCTAGAAACCACAGAAACATAATATTTTATCTTCTTTTAAGTTTTTAAAAAATAATATTATCACCAATTCTTCCATAACTTCCTGTAGTGTATTCTGGTTGTATTCAGACCCCCCTGAATCATCTTCTCTTAGAGGCACCCCACCTTTCTCTCAACTCTCATTTCAGGCTTTTTGGCAAATTTTTTGAAAAAATATTTGATTGAAATTTTTGTGTATCTCATACAATACTTTCTAATCTTTTTCTCAGTCCTTTTTTAAAGTTGTTCTCTGCCAAGCGTTTATGGTTTGGGCAGAACTTAACTGTATCAATGTCAGGTTCTTTGAGCAAGTCTTTTTCGTTGTTGTTCCCTCCCATTTGTATTGCTCTAAAAAATGCATACATAAGATGTTCACTTATAATCAAATTAATGACCTGGAAAATAAACTGTATCCTATTTTCAAATCATATTTTAGTTCTTCCAACGTTTTCCCTCTTTAATTTCTTTTTCTTTTTTTTTTTTTTTTTTTTTTTGGTTTGTTTTTTTTCGCTTAGACAGGTCTCCTATAGCCCAGTCTGTCCTGTAACCTGCGCTCTGTAGACCAGGCTAGGACTTGAACTCACAAAGATGCTGCCTCCTTTGCCCTTCCAGTGCTAGGATTAGTTGCTAGGATTAAAGGCAATGTGCCACCAGCCACTCCCCTTTAATTTTATATTATTCTACAATAAGGATACATATACCTCCACTCATATACTACAATTACAAAGACTGAAAAGATGCAAGATATGATATGTTGCCATACATGAACTGGGGGTGGGAACATGGAAAATGGATTGTGTCTAAATTTGACGAGAATGATATATGAAATACACAAAACACCAATAAAAATATTTTATTGAAAAAGACAATACTTCTTGAATCACTTTCAGAACCCCTCCATGACCTGCTCTCCTCTATCACCCTATCACTAGATTTCATGTACTTGGTCATGATATGTAGCAACTATCATGTCCAAGTTTGGTCCTCAGATATCCTTGGTGTCAGTTCATCTGATAGAGCCTGGTCGCAGCCCTGGCCTATAATTGCATCACTCTCTTAAGAAGACCAGCCCTCCTTCACCCAGCATTGACAGTTTATCAGATAGTTACCTCAGCTAAGGTTGGGGATTCTCACCCATTTCCTCACTTCTGTGCCGAGATTTTGTGTTTTCACCACTGCTATAAATTCATATGAACAAATTCCCAGCTGCCTGGAAAACTCTGTGTTCATGCACCACCCCTGGTTCTTAAAATCTTCTGTGCCTTTTCTCACAATAGTCCCTGAGTCCTTCGTGGAAGAGGGGTTGATATAGAAGTTCTCTCCAGGGACATGTACTCTGTAATCTCTTATCCTCTGTTTTGGCTAGTTGCAGCTTTCTATGTTAATCAACTCTGTTGTATTAGGAAGCTTCACTGGTGATAATTGAAAGATGCATTGTTCTGCTAATTTCCAGGAGTCTTAGGTGTAGAGTTCCATTGTAGATATGTCAACTGGGAATGGACATCTTAAGATCTTATTTTCTATTCTTTGCCATCTGTGGAAATTTGTAATGGTCTCTGTCACAAAAGGAAGCTTCTTTGATGAGTGGTGAGAGGTTTAATTGTCCTGTGAATACAAGGATACATATTTAGCATATATTATGAAATTATTTTTGTCTAGGGTTGCTCACATCCTATATAGTTTTTCTCTATGACCTATGACCTCTCCAGCCACGTATATTTGACTATGTTTACCAGTGGTCAATAACATGATTTGCTCACTTGAGAAAGGCGATAGTCCAATTGATAGCTATAGAATTACGCAAGATGAATGTGCCTCTATTGCACCAATACAGATAGTTTCCTGCAATGGGCATTGTGGTTATTAGGTTTGTTACATCTATATTGGACTATCCACTGATTTTTTTTCCTTAACCACTTGCATAGTATCTTCTGACAATATGAGAGTGAATCTTCAGGGAGGAGACCTCCAGGTCAGTTCCAGCTCTGTTCCAGCTCCATTGCTCTTAATCCTGTGTCTGAAATACATTCTGTTTCAAGCAATAGGGTCTTACCTCAAGTTCTAGGAGGTAGCCAAGGGTTATGGCAATATCCTGTGTTATTATGGGAGTCTCTTGACTACTCGACCAACAGCTGAAAGTGGACTTTTCTTCTGGCACTGTTTGTTGTTATATAACCTTTTGTTAAACATGCACTTATGTCAGATATTGTATGTGTATTTTTCAGTAGCATTTAAACTTTCCCTCTGTCTTTTTCACTCCCACCTAGCATCATTTTTTTCTCTCCTCTCTCTCCTCCTGCATTCCCTCTCCTTCTCCAGAAAATTACCCCCATTTCCATCTTGATAAACACCCTTGTCTCCTGTCATCCCCTTTCTGAAGCCGCCTTCTTCCCCTTTAATCCCATGTTTCCTTATGTAATCATTCTTCCTCCCTTACAAGTTAAATATCCCATTTTCCCTGTTTTAGCCCTCATTAAGACCTGTCCTCTGATATCCTCCTCCTTCGGGGTCTTTCTTTCCCTTTACCCATGGTCCTTTACATTTTCCAGGCACCTGTGGTTACATCATAATTATATTATATATATATATATATATCATATATATATATATAATGTTATATGGATTTGGAAGCCTAAAGCCCACCAAATGAGAATGAACATATGTCCTTGTTTTTTCTGAGTCTGTGTTACTTCACTTAGTTAAACAATTTCAGTTCCATTCATTTCATTCAAATTCATTATTACTTTTTTTTACTGCAGAGTAAAACTTGATTGTGTAAATGTACCACATTTTCATATCTGTTCTTCAGTTGAAGAGATATTAGATTATTCCATTTTTAGCTATTTTAAGAAGAGTATATAGTAGGAAAAATACTTGCAGTGTTATGGTAATGGAGATAGACAGGGGAGAGGCAGTCTGGAGCTTTCCCTTCTGCCCCTGTGGTCATACCACACTAGCATCTTATTAGTTTAAGTAGGATGGACATTTATAGCCTTTGGTGACATTATGTTATCTGTCAACCAGGATGTTATATTCCAGTAGCCTTTGTGACATTTTGTTATCTGTTAACCAGGATGCCACATTCCAGTACCTTCTTGATTTCGTGCTGCCGGTAAACCACTTATCTTACCATTTAAGTGTTACACGCTCTTTGCTTGCATTTGTCAAAGGGGTATAAAGGACTCCAGACACTCAGTGAAGCTGGTGATATGGAACAATCCCAGGGTCAGCCAGCTAGTGTGTGAGCTCGCTGGTGTGAGTCTACTAGCGTGAGTAAACACCGTCCCCTCACCTACTTTGGCTTTGGACGTCGTGATTTTTCTGCAACAACAGCAGCAACAAACATGGACGCACAAGTATCTCTGCATTAGGATGAATCCTTTGGTATATGCTAGGAGTGATATCACAAAAGATCATATGATGAGACTTATTTTTTTAAGAGTTCTCACACTGCTTTCCACAGTGGTTGCCACAAGTTTGCAAGTTCACCAGCATTGAAGAAGGGTTCTCCCTTCCCCAGACATCCTTGGCCAAACACTTGATATCATTTGTTCTCTTCCTATTAGCAATTCAAACTGGAGTAAGATGAAATATCAAAGTAGCTTGCATTTGCATTTCCCTATTTACTAAAGATTTCCTAACATTTTTAATTCTCTTTTGACCCCTCTGTACTCAGATCCATAGCCCATATTTTGGAATAAATTGGATCATTTATTTTCTTATTGTGTTATGAGTTTATTGTATTCTGGATATTAAATATCTGTCAGCTATTGTATTAGTCCTTTTCGTGTTGCTGTGATAAACAACATGAGCAGGGAAATCTTATAAAAGGAAAGTTTATTTAAGTTACGATTGATGGTTCCAGGTGATCAGAGTCCATTGTGGTGGGGAGGCATGGTGGCACAGGGCATGGCAGCAGCAAGCCGAGGGTCACATTCACAATGAGCACAGGAAGGATGAGAGAGGAGAGAGAGAGAGAGAGAGAAGAGAGAGAGAGAGAGAGTCTGGACAAAACACGGCTTGTTAACCACTAAGCCTGCTCCAAGTGACGTACTTCCTCCAGCACAGCACACCTTCTAAGACCTCCAAGAAACAGTGGCCACAACTGGAGACAAAATGTCCTGGAAATACCTAAAGCCTATGGGGGGACACTCTCATACATACCACCAACATTCTACTCCCTGGCCACCATAGGTCATATAAAATGCACAAAAATGCATTTAGTCCAACCTTAAAATCCCAATAGTCTTTACCAGTCTCAATTCCATTCAAAAGTCACAGTCCAAAGTCTCTGTCTGAAACACAGGCCAATCTCTTAACTGTAAAGTTCCTGTAAAATCAAAAGGCAAATTACATCCTCCCAACAAACATTGGAAAATGAATATGCGTTCATTCTAAAGGGAGGAATAGAATCATAGTGAGAAATACTGGACCAAAACAAGACCGAAACCACCAGGGCAAACCCAAGTCCATTAGCTCCATGTGTGACTTCTGGACTTGACTTCCATAGGGCTGAGATGGCTCAGCTCTTCCGGATGCTGCAAAAATGGATCTCTTTCTTAGGCTGGTAACACTCCCTGTACGCAGCTCTCCTTGGCAAATATCTCGCAGCTCTGGCATCTCGAATGTCTCTTGGGGTCTCCACTGCCAAACAGGTTTCACATTCACAGCTTCACAATGGCCTATCAGGGCTTCTTTATTCAGGGACGCCCTGCTGCACTCTGCCTGGCCTTTTGGCTCTCTGAAACTGTGGTGGAAGAACTGATGACCTCTTAGAACTGATGACCCCTTCACTCTGGCAAACTTCAATAAGCTCTAAAATTAAGGCCAGCACCACGTGAATGAAATTTCAAGATTTGGCTGCAATTCAGGATGAAACTCTCTACTTTAACCACATTGCAAATTTTCTCTTCCCTGAACTTGTTAGAGTAAGGAAAAATGCTTTCAGTATTTTCCTTTCAAAAAATTGAGGCATTAGCTGGGGTGTGGGTCTTTTCCCTGAGGTACGATCCTGTTGTTTAACTTGACAAATCTCTGAGGCTTCCTTAATCACTTTAATCCACTTTTTCCATTGTTTACTAGTAAATAGCTAGCCTCTCCTTAATCACTCTAATCACCTTATCAAAAGGAACCTCTACTTCACATGCCTTGGCCCACCTATTAGTGGGGGGGAATCCTAGTGCAGTTTTTCAGATCCAGAACTGTACATTCCTTGCATTCTTTCTCCCAGTTCTGCTCTTTCTTCACTTTAGATCTGTACAGTATTCACCATTAAGAGCCACGCCACCATTTTACATTAGGCTGTCTTGAAAAAATATCCTCCACCAAAGACATTAGCCATTGCTTTTCAACTTAATAGGCAAGCATTTGGGCTGTGGGCAAACTGATGCCAGACTCTTTATCAAACTATTCCAGTTGCTGCCTAAGGATCCTTTTATTTTCCTCTTGGAACTACATTTTTGTATGGCGCCTGCTCTTCATTCCAGGACTTTATGAATGTCCCCCATTAAGCCTCTCCTTACAGTAAGTCGAACGTCTTTTTCTAGCCCATAGTTCCATAGTCTTCCACATTCTCCAAACATCCACATGGTAAGGTTCTTCACAGCCAACAGCGCACTCTCTGGTACCCAATAACTATGTATTGGTCACTTTTTCTGTTGCTGTGATAAAACCAGCATGAACAAGGGAACTTAATAAAAGGAGGTAGTCTTTTTTTTTTTGAGCTATGATTGACAAGTCCAGGAATCAGAGTCCGATTGTGGCAGGAGCATCGGTGGCAATGGCGGGAGGCACAAGCCGAGGGTCACATCTCTCAAATTGAGCACAGGAAGCAGAAGAGAGGGAGGAGCGATGACCACGAGGCTTGTTTAAACTCTCTAAGCGCTTCCCCATAAATGTACTTCCTGTAGCACAGCCACACCTTCTTTTTTTTTTTTTTGAATTTTTATTTATTTCTGTAATAGTGTATCAAACTGTACTGTCTGCATGCAGGTCCTGTGCAACCCGTGTCGTGCATGTCCGCGGAGGGTCAGAAGAGGGTCTCGGATTCCCCTGGTGGCTGGAAGAGACTGGCCTAGCGGTTCAGATTATAGAGTAGCGCGAGCTGCTCTTACAGAGTGACCCAGGGTATCGATCCCAGCACCCACATGGCAGGCCGAACAGAGCCTCTGAAACAGCCCACCTTCTAAGACCTCCAAAAAACAGTGCCCCAACTGGAGACAAATGTCTGAATATTTAAAGCCTAGGGGGGGACATTCTCATTCAAAAAACCACAAGCTATGAGGATGAAGATCTTGCTCTCCCACTCTGTGTGTCTTCTCTTTACTTGGTTGGTTGTTTCCTTTGCTGTACGAAGGTTTTTTAGTTTAATGAGGACCTTCTTGTCAATTGTTGATCTTAATTCCTGAGCAGCTAAGGTCTAATATTTAGAAAGTCTTCCTACACCTACGTCTTATAGGGTACTGCCATTTTTTCTTCTAACAGCTTCAGATTTCACATTTGGACCCTGTTCATTTGGAGTTGACTTTCATGCAGAGAGATAGATATGGTTCTAATTTCATTCTCTTTTGATGAAATTGGGTACACCAGAACTTGGTGCACATATATTTGATTATTGTAGTGCCTCATTGCGTTGCTTGTTCCCTTGTAGAATTCTTCTCTGTCTATTAATTTTTTCATAGAAATAGACTTGCCTCTCCCACTTGTTTCTTACTGTCATTTGCTTGGAATACTTATCTTTCATCCTAAGGTAGTATTTCTCCTTGGAGATTTATGAATTTCTTGTAGAGAGTATATAGATGGCTTTTGTTTCTTCACCCATCCAACTAGCTATGCCTATTAACTGGGGACTTGAGGATATTGATATTTAGAATTGTTGCTGAAAGATGTGTATTAGTTATCATTATTTTATTTTAGTTTAAGCTCTTAGTTTATTTTGTGTTTTTTGTAGCTTTAATACCAACATTTTTTTCTTTCTGTAGTCTCTTAGACGTATGTCCTTCCATTTTCAGTCCTTTGTATTGTTTTAATTATTCTCTGTAGAGCATATTTGGTGGAAATGAATTCTATCCATCCTATTTGTAATCACACTGAATTTTTTCCCTTTGACTTACAGTAGAAAGATTTTCTGTGTAGATTGGCATTGATGATCATTTAAAACTTGGAATATTATTCTGTAGGCTCTTCTGGCTTTTACTGTTTGCACTGAAAATTCTCTGTAATTCGTCCGATGGTTTTTTTAATGGAACTTGTTTTTTCTGCATCCTTCCATACCCTCTCTTTGTTCAATACATTTAGTGTTTTTACTATAATTATGCAGTGGAGAGTTTCTGTTCTGTCCTATATATATTGGTCATTCTCTGTTTGTATCCATAGGTATGGCTTTTTTATTACTTTACGGGAGTTTATCATCTCTATATCTTGCTGAATGATCTAGTCAGTCCATTGATCTGCATTCTTTTCCTTCCTTCCTCTATTCCTCGATGCATGATGTATGACCTTTTCTTGGTGTCCCACAATTCCTCCACATGGTATTAACAGTGGTTTGTAAAACCTTTGCTCCATTATTCTTTGCTTGGAACTGTTCAAGTCTTACAGCCTGCAAATCTAGTTCTTGATATTGTGTTCTCTAAATCCATATCATGTCTCCTGGTGAGACTTTTCCTGTTATTTAAAATTGGCTTATTGAATTTTATAATTCCCTCTTCACTTTGTTTTGAAGTTTTTTTCAATGTTTCTATCTCTTTTTTTAATTCACTTGCAGAGGCCTGAATTGTCTGTCAAGTTTTCATTTCATTGAGTCATATCTTTGTATTTTCCTTAGCTTAATGCCAGAGCTTATTCCTTTGGAGTTCTTCGAGTTATTGATGTGTTCTTTAAAAGTCATTGAATTTATTAAAAGTCCATGATTTTTCTTTTAAATCCTGTATCCTGAGGTTCCTCTGAGTAGTTCTCATTGCAGTATAGTTGTACAGAAAAGGGACAGGTGGGTGTTGGTGGCAACATATTATCTTGGTTTTTCCATATTCTTTGTGTTTTCATTCTTGGTCTGGACCAGCGATTTCTTTCTTGTTTCTTTCTGATCTGATATGAATAGTTAGTTTATGCTTCAGGTTCTCACTTTGACCTTTTATTTTCTGGGTCAGGATAGTTCTGAGCTGACTAGTCAAGATCTCTCCATAAGGGCAAACATGACTAGGCCCAGGTGAAGACTATGGGGATCCAGTGTCCAGGTTCCTGGCAGGGTAGTCTGTAGGTCTCAGGCAGGAAGATCTGGGTGGGGATGGCATGGAAAGGGTCTAAGTAGGTAAGCAGAACAGGTGTGGCCCTGGAGCAGGAGATTACCATTTCTTTAAATGCCTGGTGCAGTATGACACATGCAGCTACTCAGAGTGTGGGCTGCATTATCATTTGGAATCTCTAGGGTTCAAAAATATTCTTGCAAATCCATTTCTATTGTTGGAAGATTTTTAAGCCTCATTAGTTACAGAAATAAACCCCATTTCCTTGCTGACACTCGGATAAAGCCTGCCATCAGTTCCTAGACAAGCCTCCATTTCCCATGGATGGTACAAGTTTACACTGAACACTTCTTACACTTTTTAATTTCAACTGTTTTCTCCTTTTTCTTTCACACCTGGAGAAACCATAGAAAGCAACTTAAAGAACAATGCTGAATGTCTCCTCCTACACCTATGCATTAAGGTCAACAATTGGGAACTTATTAAACTCAAAAAGTTCTGTACAGAGAAAGAAACAATCAAAGGAGGTGAAGAGAAAACGCACATGTGGGAAAGAAACTACCAGTGACACATCCTGACAGGAGCATTAAGTCATAATAATAAACTATCAAAAAACAAAGAAATATAAAGACAAGAATGACTTTCTCAAAAAGATGGAGTCAAGATAGCTGAACAGAGTCTTCACCAATGAGGAATTAAAGATGGCTTGAGAAACATCTTTAAAAGTGTAGAACATCATAATAATTAAGGAAATGCAAATTAAAACCACTCTCAGAATCATATCTCACTCCAGTACAGCTACCTAAGATCAAAGAAAAACAAAAAGACACAGAATGCTGGGGGGTTTGTGGGGAAAGGGGAACACTCAATCCACTACTGGTGGGAATGAAAACTTGTCAACCACATGGAAAACAGTGTGAGGAACCCTTAAAAGACTAGGAATAAGCTTACCATCTGACCCAATCATACCACTCCCTGGTATATACCCCAAAGACTCATCCCTACAAATATTTATGCACATCCATGTTTAATTGCAGCTCTCTTCACAAAGACAAAGAGCTGTAACCAACCCATATGCCCTTAAACAGACGAGTGGATGACAAAATGTGGTACATTTACAAAAAGGAGTTCTATTCAGTGTTAAAGAAGGATGGCATTATGGACTTTGCGGTAAATGGATGGAGCCCGAAGCCATTATGCTGGAGTGAGTGACCAGTCCCAGAAAGACAATGGAGAATGGTTTCCCTTATTTGTGGATGCTAACACCAATATCCCCAGATGAAAGGCTAAATCTGACCTTTACAGTGTGGTTATTTTTGTGGTTTTCTGAAAGAACTAGGTTGTTATAATGTAGCCCTCAATGGGCTCTGAATCCACCCACCAATTATTTTCAAGACTCCGTAATTACTGTATAAGGGGGAGAGTAATGGTAATCCATATTTTAGAGTAATCTGAAATTAATGGAGGAAAATGTGAGCTCCTAAAAAAAAAAAGTACTGGGAGGGAAAGAGGAAGGAAAGTTATGAAAGAATACATGATCTGGGATGGATGGGGTAGGGGTGGGAAGGGATACGGGAATAATGCCTGAACAGAAAATGAAGAATGATGTATGAAAGACATAAACATACATAAAAAAAATAAATAAAAAAACGATGCTGAAGAGATGGCCCTGTTGGTAAAGTGCTTGCCACACAAGTGTGTGGTCTTAACGTCATATTTCTAGCACCCATGTAAAACCGGCGTGGGGTAGCATTCACCTGGAATCCCAGTCCTGGGAAATGGATGACAGAGAGATCCTTTGGGCTTGCTGGCCAGTCAGTGTAACCAAATCAACTGGATCATCCAGTTCCATGGTCAGCAAGAGACCCTATGTATGTGGTGAAGTCACACAACTAAGGAAGTCACCCTACTTTGGTCACACACACACAGAGAGAGAGAGAGAGACGAGAGAGAGAGAGAGAGAGAAAAGAAAATAAAAGAAAGAATGGTTCTGGGTTCATAGTTTCAAAGGTTTCAGGCCAATATTACTGGTCCCATTGACTGGCGCCTGACAAGGTAGAGCATCAAGATGGAGAAATGAGAGAAAAAAGCCGCTCACTTCATGGCAGTGAGGAGGAGCAGAGATCCCACATCCCCTCAATGGCACACCCCTCAGTAGCCTCCTGTCCTTTGATCAGTCCCATCTACCAAAGTTTACAGCATCTTCCAACACTGCCACAGTCTGCAGCTACACCTTCAGTACAAGGCTTTAAGGGGGTGAGTTAAGATCTAGACCACAATACTTCCTCTATTTCTGACATTAAACCCCAGCTTTTAAAAGCTGTGTTTTTCAGTCGTGATTTTACAGTCTTGGTAATCTCCCCTTGATGTCAGCTGTGCTCTATGAGTTAGTCTGATCAGGACATAGAGTACATCATATTTATAGTTAGGGAGTATGGATGGAATCTCAAAGATCATCTTTGAACTCTGCTTACACACTACTTTAGCAATTTCTTAATTAATAGATGGTAAGCATAAAAAACCATTACATTTAAAATAAACAGAGACATTCTATAGATCAACACAGATACATCATTCTTTACCAAAGTAGAAAAAGCAAATTTAAGATGGTATATGACAATGCATTGTCATTTGGGTAAATCTAACAAATTACGCCTCCTCAATTAGGACAAGCATGTACTGATCCACCGAATTGTTAAAAAGGAAGTATTATATTTTCAATGTTTTTTTTTAATTTTGGTATTTTTAAGGGTAAAACCAATATCACTATTCTAACACTTTCTACATACAATTTACTCTCTCTACTCTCTCTCTAATAATATATAATATATAGTAATATTATATATATATATAATATATATATATAATTTTAAGAATGAAATCATAAATTATAGAATAGTTTANTTGTTCAGTCTCAGGCACATGTTCTATGACACTGACACTGTTCAAGTTCATTCTTACTGGTAGAATAGCAAAGTTTGAAAATCTATCTTGATAGCTTTGGAGAGAAATCATATTTTCTAGCCTTTTACTGGAGCAAAAGTGAAATTTTACAAGTCATCTGCTATTTTTATTTTAACTCTAATTTAATATGTCTTGTTGCCAGTCTATCTTGTCTAGCATGTCTGGATAACTGCAGAGGAATTAAGAACATCCACAGCCAAGGTGCAACTTGGGAGTTGGAAAGATAAACTAAGAAAGGGCACATGATTCTAGGTTCCACAGAGTCCTGTGGTTCCATGGTTCTACTTGTGGGTTATTGAGCAGGTCAGTACTATAAGAAAAAGATTAAGGGCTCCACTAGACACATTTATAATTAACATAATTAGTTATGAGGATGCATAATTTATTCTAAAACCTTCTCTTCCAACTGAACAGAATGCATTGAGCAGTATAGGCCCACTCCTACAGTTTTACTCTTTTTGGTGTTTGTTTTTATTTATGCATTAATAGGCCATCAAAATTCCATTGTAGAGGTGTTATGTTTATTTTGTCTTTAGTTGGGTGGTGTTTTATATATATACAGCAAGATCACACTCACCTGACAAAAAGACTGACTCTAACTTTTTCCCAGCAGACAGGGAACTCTAAGGACACTGGTTCCCTGGTTATAGCTGTCTGATGGAACTGTGTGGATGGATCACTCTTGTCCCCTCAGCCCGTGCAGATGACACTATCTCTGGCTTCACTCTGTGCAAATGGACCTGGCCCTGAACCCTGTTTCTTCTACTGGGACCCCCACCCCTCTTGTTTCCCCGCTCATAATTTGTTCCAAATGGTTTCTCCAGCTCATTGGGGGAAATACAATTTCAAGTTCAGCTCCACTTATTTGTAGACCATCTGGCCTTTCCATCTCTAGTTTCTCATTTGTCCAAGGTTAGAAGTGTCCTCTTCTGAACTCCTCAGTGTCCTATGGACATGGGTATGTTAGCACCCCTGGCAGCACTTTGTTAATTCTCAACCATGCCCACATTCATTCATTACCTAGAGTGGAAGGCAGAGTGTGGTCTGAAGAGCTCAAGGTCAGGTGCCCAGATCACAAGAATGTATGGTTTTGCTGGGGTTAATAAAAGTCATTATTGGCAGATTTATTATGTTCATTAATAAAAGTCATTCTTACAGTGGTTCGCCAAACTGATGATAATAATTACAAAATATATCATTAAATTTCCAGTCATCAGATTAAATATAAACCTGAATGATTGTAACTCAACGCCGTATAATGGTTGTACCGTGCCCTTTTTCTAAGTCCAGGGAACAATCTGTGGAAAAGGGGGGGGGCGTGGTAGGAAATGTAAGGGCTTGGCCGATTGGGGGCGAATTGGTTAAACTACGCAATAATAGTCTGGACACTCATTTGATCAACTTGAGTGAACATACAAGCCCCCACCCCCCCCCGTCCCGCCTGGATGTGGCTTCGGGTGTTTGGGCACAACATCCTGCAAATTGTTTTACATGAGGGATGCTTTGTACTCATAAATTAGCACATTATTAGCTAAAAATGAAGAAAAAAAACTGAGAGAAGATGCAGGACAGTTATAAAATGCATGATCTGGGATGAGATGGGATGGGGTGGGGTGGGATGGGGGGGAGGAAAGGGGAAATAGGCCTGAATAGAATTGGAAAATGATGTATGAAATACATAAAGCATCAATAAAAAAAATAAGGTGTACCTGCCTGGTGGGTAATGATATGTTGGCAGTGTTAACTAGGTAGTAACTTTGAGCATCTGTCCTAGAATGTAGGCGTGGCCTTGTCCCCCAGAGCGTTCATTCACTCATCCAACAAACACTAGCAGCATTGATTTAGTACAAGGCATCAGACATATAAGGTAAAGATACAAAGCACTTTCCCTGAACAGAGCTTAAGGTCTAGCAGAGAAAACAAATATTAAACAAATGCAACATGGAAATAAATTTAAGTATAAAATGTATCATGAAACATTTCAGGTGGTGTTTCAAGAGTATAAGCGGACTTGATTTGGCTGGGAGGCATTTTGGGAAGGCACCGTGGGTCTCTTTACCATCATTGTAGGAGGTTTGATAGTCTCTGGAGTTTCTGGACCCTAAGGCAGCATCAAAATGCAGAAGCGAGAACGGTTGGCTCTTGCAAGGGCTGGGCCGACCACTGGTTCTGCCAGCTCTTACTAGATTAGCTGTATTGCACCTCTGAACTGGGCCAGAGAGATGGCTCAGTAGGTTAAGACACTTGCTACCAAGCATGGGGCCTTGAGTTTGGTATCCAGAACCTACATAGCGGGAGGGGACAACTGACTCCTGCAGGTTGTCCTGTGATCGGCATGCAGGACGCCATGGCGCATGTGCAGCCCCTCCCCCCATTCACAGTGAATAGGTAAGAAATTGTAATGAAAGCTGCTTCCGCTGCCTGCTTCAGGCCTCCACTCAGCCCACTTCCTTGTGCAGTCCCCGGCTCCCTGACACTGTCTTGCTCCTGGCGTTTGCTCCTTGTCCTCTTCTTGTTAATCTTGCATGCAGCGTCTCTTCCTCACTGCACAGCCTCACCAGAAAGGCTGATCCAGAGGGAATATTGCTTGCTTGAGTTGGTTTTTCTAGAGTGTTAATTGTTGACGTTTCAAAGAAAATTTGTTTCCTGGAATAGAAGTGGAAATCATGGAACCACTGAGTGGTACTTTATAATTAAATAAAAATCCTAAAAAGAACTGTGATGAAGAAGGGAATAAGAGGAGACGTGATTCTGCGGTAGACTAGAATGGGTGTATACACATCTGGGGGAACAGGAGGCAGGCTTTGCCTGACAGTGTGGCTGCTGGCCGGGCGCTTCTGTGCTGCTGGCTGTCTGTGGGGTAAGTCATACACAGGGAGGAAAGCTTGTACTCTTAGAGAGGTGAAGCAAATGTACAGAACAATCACCTAGGTTAGAGCAATGGAAAGGCAATAAAAAGGATCATACATCACCCATAAATGGCCATTCATAACTTTTAGGGGAGTTCTTTTATTAGTTTTTTTTTGTGTGTTGTGTGAGCTCTTCGGTTTCATTACATAGCTCTAGCTGGCCTTAAATTCGCTATCTAGATCATCCTACGCTGGCCTAGATCTCACAGTGCCTCTGTCTCCTGAGTGCTGGATTAATTAACCTGTGTTTCCCTGTCTGGCTAGAGTACTTAATTTTATTTATTTATTTTATTTATTTATTTATTTATTAACACAGAGAAGTACTTGAGAAAGAAGTTTTGTTAAAGAAATCCATCTCAAATTAGATTAATGTTAAATAGGGCACACATGCTTATTTCCACTTTATGTTTGATATTACTGTAGTCTTTAATATTTAGAGTTATTTTTCTTTAAAATTTTTCTTTTAAAAAAAAAAAAAATATTAATTTTATTTATTTCTGTATGTGTATGAATGTACTGTCTGCATGCAAGTCTGTGCACCCGTGTCGTGCAACGCCGCGGAGTTCAGAAGAGGGTCTCGGATTCCCCTGGAACTGGAGTTCTCCTGGAATTGGAGCTTCAGACGGTTCTCAGCCGCCATGTGGGTGCTGGGGATCGAACCCGGGTCCTCTGTAAGAGCGGTCGGCGCTCTTAACCGCTAGGCCATCTCTCCAGCCCCTAGAGTTATTTTTATAGGAGCCTTTTTTCTTCTTATTATTTAACTTTATTATGTTTGTTTGCACTTGAGTCCAAAGACTTTGAAGATCTATTTTTAGCTCTTCAGTTGGTTAGAGGTAAGTCTGAAGTTAGTTATTCAAATTTCACCTAGGTAGTAACTTTGAGCATCTGTCCTAGAATGTAGGCGTGGCCTTGTCCCCCAGAGCGTTTATTTACTCATCCAACAAACACTAGCAGCATTGATTTAGTATAAGGCTTTAGACATATAAGGTAAAGATACAAAGCACTTTCCCTGAACAGAGCTTAAGGTCTAGCAGAGAAAGCAAATATTAAACAAATACAACATGGAAATAAATTTAAGTATAAAATGTATCATTTATTAAGTATAAAATGTATCATGACTATTTAAAAGAAATCATGCTGGATAATAAGTGTGAAAGGTGACTGACAAGGTAGAAAAATGTGATGGAATCTCTTTTCCTTATTCAGCCACACACAAATTTACTTACTATTTAGATGTATTTGCTTACCAATGCTTACTTGGGTGTTAAAAAGACTAACATATTTTTTTATAGTAAGAGAAAAGGACAAGAACAAACCACTTTGCATTGTACAAAGCATGTGTGATGTGAAGTTTACTTAACATAGGCACCTGGCATGGGGTGACTCATAATTGACAGAGATACCTGCACTCTGAGAGAAGTTCCTAGACTCACAAAGCTCCACAATGCCTATTCTCATTCAGTGTTGTTACTGATATATGACATATATGTAATGTATATTACATATATGTAACATATTTATAATTTTTATTTTATTAGCCTATTGTCTGGATGTATGTAAGTGCACATGTATCATGCCCATGGAAGTCAGAAGAAGGCATTAGATTCCCTAGAACTGGGGTTATGGATGGTTATTAGCCGCCATGTGGGTGCTGGGAGCCAAACCTAGGTCCTCTCCAAGAGCAGTCAGTGCTCTTAACCACTGAACCATCCAAGCCCCCAACCTTGGAACTCTTTAATCCCCAACACTCCTGTTTTTCATACTGCATCACGAGTAAGATCCAGACCAGAGCAGACACAAGGAATGGGTACGCTCTCACACATACACAAATGAATCCAAGCTATGGTGGGTGGGTTGTTCTCCTAATTAAAGAAACTTGCAACCAGAGAGTTTGTCCACTAGAGGGCGGAACTCTGAGTTCGCAGCTCTGATCCAGAACAGGATGTTGATAAAAAGGCCATGCCCCTGAACTTTTTATTTTTTTTTTTGGTCTTTTCGAGACAGAGTCTCCCCGTAGCCCCAGCTGTCCTGGAACTCACTCTGTAGACCAGGCTGGTCTTAAACTCACAAAGATCCGCCTGCCTCTGCCTCCCAAGTGGCTAGGATTAAAGGCATGCGCCACCACGCCCGGCAACGAACTTTTTAACACCTGGTTTAACTTTAACACCATAGGCTTAGCGTGTAAGGAGAGACGGTTTTTAAAATTCCAGATGGAAAGAATAAAAGTTTTGCTTCTCCCTGCTTGGCTGCCTACGAAGTGTGTTGTAAACCTTGGCGTCCTTGGAACATTGTTTCATCAGGGAAGTTCTTTCTTTCTTCTGATATTGATTCAGTTAGCAGGAAGAAAGAAAACAGCAGCTGTGTTCTTCAAAAACATTATGTCTTTTGACCTAACATTCTAAGGCCCATGAATCTACCTTACTGGATTTGATGAAAATTAAAGAGTGAAATTACACTTCACAGAAATTCTTCCAGGCGCAGAACACTAAACCTGGATCATGTTCTTTATTTTACAGATAATAAAACTAAGCCTGAGATCAGGGGTTGACTTTCCTTGAAGTTCCCAGCTAACCTAAATCCAAACCAGACCCAGAACCAGGTCTCATGTGTGTGTAGTCCCACCCTGTCCGGCAACCTGAGAAGTGTTTGGAGGACCCTTTTGGGCCACATAGTCTTTTAGTTATCTGATCATCAAATTACTAATGCCTGATCAAAGCTTTCTGATTAAGTATATCGTGCAGTTCTACTTTAGTCTACAATAATGACTACTATTAGTTTACTGAATCAATTCATCTACAGCTAAATTAAGACCCGGGGGGGGGGCATGTTGCATGCTGATGCCCACTACATCTCATTCTAAGAATACCTTAGAGATGCATGCTCTCTATTGTTAGGGTTCTAGAAGTAAAGAGCTCACAGTTTTGAGCTTATCTAATTATAATGGTTGAATAATTTTTATTGAGCAATCCCATATCACTTTAGTTGAGTGAGAGAGGAGAGCTCGGGGAATGCGGTTGGATATATAGGTAATAGTTTTCTGTTCTGATGATAATGAAATATATACAGGGTGTGTGATTCATCAGAGGACCTGCAATTAGGTGTAAGAATAGGAATTATACAATACAAGCCTCATTCAATGTATATTGAAATAGTAATGATTCCACTGTACGAGAGCCATCTTAAGTCTGAGGGCAGCTAAATGTGGTTCTGTCTTGTAATTGTTAGCCCTAGTCTCTGAGGGCAGCTGGCTACTTCTTCAGATTTCTCTCTACCCCCTCTTCATATGTAATCCAAGCAGTTCTTCGGTGTATTTCCTTAAACCTCTATCAATCAGAGTCATGCCTTCATCCAGGTGTGCCCAGGACCTTTCAAAGCATTCCCAACACCGTAGTTAGTGAGATCTGCTTCTGAAGCCAATTTGATCATTCCCTCCCCCGACTGAACTTCCATAGTAGTTTATTACTCTCCATATTGGTATCTGTTTGTATTTCAGAGAGGAGTAGTTCTGTTTACAGAGCTGGAGTCTGTCCTTTTCCTCGTCATCTATTCATTTTCTTCCCTGCATAGGAGACTCCCTCTCCAGCTTGTCTTCTCTTATTGAAATTAAATTTGTCTTTGGTGGAAGAGACTGGAAACTAGGTTTTCAGCAGCAAAAAAATAGTATGGCATTTTAAGTTATGTGGTAGAGATTCTTGTATAGAACAGTGAATCAGAAATATTCTAAAAGATTCTACCTCCAAGAAAAACATATATATATATGGGCTGAACAGTCAGTAGGCTCCTGATGTGACTTGCCCTACATTCCTTGCTCCCTGGGGAAACCGTGTAAGCATTTTGCAGCCTCCGTTCACACCTCAGCCTGCCACGTGCTTTGCCTCTGAACATTTCTATTCCACTTCCTTTTTAAAATCTGTGGTAAGTTTATACACTATAGCTACTAAGAAACTGCAGGGAGAAATAATAGAGGGTCTTATTTAAATGACAAATGTAAGGATGCTCAGGCACGTGCACTATAGATAGTAGAGCATTCTCAGCTAAAAAAAATTAAAGCAGGGGCTACTCAGTAACAAAGACTGTTTTTAAATCACTGGAAATAGGGACTTCATTCCATGCCAGATTCCTCATGAATACTCCTCTGAGGGTCATTCTGTTATATTTTTAGCCCACATAAGAAGAATGCTGAAGGAGTTTTTCTTATCTTCCTACAAGGGCAGAAATCGGCATCAAATTTGGTATACGATGCACTGTTATTTCCATTCAACACATATTCATTCTGTAACTCTAGAGATCAGATGCTTTGTTAGGGCTTGTCAGAAATACACATATGACAAAGTCCTGTTGACTGCCCTCTTGAATTGAGAGGAGGAAGTTTCTCAGGGAAAGGAAACCGACATGTATATAGATGCACACATGGTATTTGCATGTGGCCATAGAAACACATGTATGTAATGCTCTGGCTGAATAGAGCAGGACAAAAATTAAACACTTCTGATTGCAAGGGGAGTTGATGTTCTGGAGGAAATGCTACTGGTCCTGCAAATATGAAGGAAGAAGGGATGTCACTCAAGAAGCAGGTCACCTTGAGCCAAATGACTGGGTTCCCTTAAGCCTGGCAGAATAGTGCAGAGCTGTCAGAGTGCAGGGTTCCAGAGAACCCTGGTTTACTAAGGGGACATTTTTAGCCCCTTGATAAGCCCTTACTCACATACATTATACTGATGTATATGAGTAAGTTGACCAATCAGTACACAGAAATGAGCTGTACTGCTACCTTCTTCATTTGCTCTTTTGAATGTTATCTGTGAGTGAGCTTTTTAAAATTATGTAATCCTAGCACTTGGAAGGCAGAGGCAGGCAGATCTTTGTGAGTTCAAGTCCAGCCTGGTCTACAGAGCGAGTTCCAGGACAGATGGGGCTATAGGGAGACCCTGTCTGGAAAAGACAAAAAAAAAAAAAAACAAAATTAAAATATTAGTATTATTTTACTTTAATTCTCAATAACTGTAAAGTGTTAGGGGATAGTATACTGTCAGGTCAGGTCATATATCATTCTAAATGTGTTCATGGTAGACTTTCTAGACCAGTTTCTGGTTGAAAGAAATGAGAGGAGCCTCCTTGACTGTTCTTTTTTTTCCCCTTTGGTCTTTTTGAGATGGGGTCTCCCTGTAGTCCCACTGTCAGAACTCACTAAGACTAAGTTGGCCTTGAACTCACAGAGATCCATTTGCCTCTGTCTCCTGAGTGCTGGGATTAAAGGAATGCACCACCATGCCTGGCTTCCTTGACTGTCTTAATGGGATTCTGGATATTCACTTGCATAAATTCAGAAATGAAGGAAAGAAGAAATAAGAGGGCAAAGAAAGCCCCTTGAAGCTTTAGTATCATGTTACTTTGTGCTCATCTTCAGCTGTGATGATATGGCAATTAAATGATTAATTTAAATAAATAATAGAACATACAAAGTAGATTTAATGAGACTTTTAAATCAGTACAAGTTTTATTTGATGGATTCTTTTCATTCTTCTCTCTATTCAGGATCCACCCCGTGGTCACTGTCCTTAAGTGACTATGACCACATGTGTTTTCCAAGGTGGAAGCTCAGGTCTCATCTTGCTGACTGCTTCCCTTGTTGGGTGGTCATAATATTATCTTAGTTTATGCACACTGCCTAGAGATCAGAGAAGAGAGGTACAAGACATTGCAAACATAGCGAAAGTGATGTTTAAGTGACTGGATATATCCCAACACTTTCTATAACAAAGAAATAGTGCACACTTTATATTTTTAAATGCGTTTTGAAAAATGAAACATTACTTTCTTTTCTTATATGTGTATATCAACATTACTTGGTCATAACCATTGCTCTCTGTCTTTATCTTTCTGTCTCTCATGGACAAGTGGTTGGTAACTGGTAGAATTGTTGGTCTGCAGACCTGCCAGATAATTATTTGCAAACACTGGAGAAATGTTGCAGGTCCATATAGCAGATATATTCAGGAGCTGGGTATGTGGAACATTCAGTCAACTGTTTCATAGCTTTTTATTCAGATATATCATAATAGAAAATGATCAAAATATATACAAGTATTATTAACTTTAAGCACCTTGAAGAAAGTAAGTCAGTGCAGGTTCAATATCATGTTGATACCACTTGGCTCCTTGCTGGGGATGAAGGATAGTGCTTTTGACTTGCTTTTCTAGGGCTTCTGGGAATTTCAGGGACTGGTGATACAGAAGAGCTGAGTGATGGAATGCAAAGAGGGAAGAGTGAGGCATCTCTGTAGATTCATCTCACTCACGTTCTTACTCCAGCCTTCAGGAATTTCAGAGCCTTCCAGCCAAACTTATCCCTGTGAGCAATGTGGTGGCTGAGCAGTGACGTTTTGCTCCAAACAAGCTGTCAACTGAGCTAAAATAATTGCATGGCCTTTGCTCTTTGGAATATGAATGAAAACCACATAATTATGATTGTTCTGTCCTAAGATGGACATTTGAGGAAGAGAAAGTTATCTCAAGTGCCGATGTCCAGCAGTATATGCACCAATGAAGTAAGCAGTATGTCCACACATGTGTAAATACTGGATCTCTCTGAAAGGGCACAAAAAGGTAGAAATAGGTCAGGAGAAAACAGCATCTTTACTGTGTAATTGGGTGAGAGACTTACCTGATTCTCTGCTAACCTGTTTGTGCTGTATTCTCATCAGATATATGTTACTTTCCCTATTCATAACCTGGTCTATTTCTACACTGGTGAGGGATAAGGGCAAGAAGATAGGAGAAGTCATGAAGAAGGTGAAGGGCAAGTTCACTGATACAATTTGCTGCACAGGTTCAGAATAACTATCTTCACAGCATTCTGTGCAGGACTATCTTGAAAGGGCAGAGGTGTGTTTCTCCACATCGCACATGATCACTGTCCCCCAAAGCAGTTCTCTCAAACTTGTGTCTTATAAAGGGCGTGCCTTCTTAGGAGGCTGCTCTCTCAGACTCAGTTCTCCCACATCTGTATCACGTGATATCAGTCTTTCCTCCCCATGAATGGGAACTTCCTCACATGCTGACACCTTTTGGTTTAGCCATCTTTGTTTTCACCTAGATAGCCTAAATTTGGGGTCAATTCTTGTGGACTGAAGTTGAAATGTGACTGAATTTTGTGGCCCTACTGAAACCGACATGAGTTGAACCCTTTCTCATGGCCATTCCTGACAATGTTCACAGCCTATTTGGGGTTACTCTTGCAACTCTGGTCTTGAATCTGAGGAGGTGTGGAGTGAATTTTTATTGCTAGAGTTACAGTGCACATCCTCTGAAGTTCTCTTCACTCCTTTCTAGGTTCTCCCATCAGTGGCACAGTCACTTATGGTCACAGGTCTTGTGGTTCCTGAGTATTTTGATTGTAGCTAATCTTGTTGAATTCAAGTCATCTAAATTTTCACTAGTGTTTCTCTATAAACCAAAATTCCCTGGTATTAGTTTTTTTGTTACTGCAAAATACCAGAGCATGGACACTTTATACAGGAAAGAAACTTATTAACTTAGGGTTCTAGGTATCTAGGGGTATGGTACCAATATTTTCTTGTGGGGAGTCTCAGGGCAGATAGCCATGGGTGGCAGGAGTGTGTATAAGACAGAAAGGTCGTATATAGAGAGAAAACAGGAGATAAGGTGGGAAGAGGACCCCTTTTATACTTGCACAAACCCACTCTCCTGGGAAATCATCCATTCCTACAAAACTTAGCCCTCTGTGAGATAGTAGGAAGAATCATTTCAGGAGGTCAGTCATGACCCAATCACCACCCAGGAGGCCCCACCTCTTGAAGGTGTCATTGTTATAGATGGATCTCAGAGTCTAGTAGAACACCAAAGTGATTTCCAAGTTCTAGCTTCCCAGAAGAATAACAACAACAACAACAACAAAACAAAAGCCTAAAAACTGGCCAGGAACACGTGGATAGTGATAGAATTGATGGTTTATTAAGAAAGAAAGCACTTCCAAGATAGAAAGTGGTCAGAGCTGGAAGGAAGGTACCTGTGTCTAGGCTATTCAGGTGTTTATAGGTCATCTGTATAGCACGGACCTTTGGGCACATCCTCTCTTACCTATCAGCCTTGGTTGGGGGTTTCCACCCTTCCTCTTTGCCAACTGGTTCCTTTTATGTTAATTTTGATGCCACTTTCCATCCTATCATAGGTGGTAATGTGGCAGGAGAATAAATGCCACATTACCACTTTGAATAGCATTGCATTGGGGCCCAAGTTTTCACAACACTGTCCACATCATAGCATCCCTCTTCCGTGGGGCAGAATCTTCATGAAGTTCCTGGCAACTCCTCCCATTCCTAGGCATAAATAGCCCCAAAAGTACATGATCTGAGTTTTGTGGATTGACTTTCCTAGCATCCTATTTCATATGACCCCTCTTGTTTCTCTGAAGACACACAGTGGAAATGCTTCTCAGTCAAACACCTTCCTCCCTCCCACTGACTCAATACTTCGCCGCATAGACTCAATAGGGTAAAAACTGAGCCATCATTCTGGATATGACTCCATTTCTAACTTGCCTATTGAGTTTGAGTAGTTGTTCAGGAATTTACATCGTAGTCAATATTTCTCTACCTTAACTGTTAACTTAGGAACCCATGACAATTTAGATTCTGATTCAATGGGTCAGGGTTGGAGGTGTGGACTTTGTATTCCCATCAGGTTTCTACCCAAACTAACCCAAACATCCATGCTGATGGTCTGTGGACCATATTTTGATTGCCAAGGCTGAGGGTGGCAATTTATGTAGCTAGCACCAAGCCTGGCCTCACTAGATTTCAGGATAATATTTATGTCTTGACCTTTATCTCTCTCTATTTTATAATTTGTATTTTATTATTTATTTATTTATTTATTTATTTTTTCGGTCTTTTTGAGACAGGGTCTCCCTGTAACCCCAGCTGTCCTGGAGCTCACTCTGTAGACCAGGCTGGCCTTGAACTCACAAAGATCTGCCTGCCTCTGCCTCCCAAGTGCTAGGATTAAAGGCGTGCACCACCACACATGGCAATTTGTATTTTATTTTATTAATTTTTAAAATTTTTTAATTTTATTTATTTCTGTATGTGTATGAATGTACTGTCTGCATGCAGGTTTGTGCACCCGTGTCATGCAATGCCACGGAGGTCAGAGAGGGTGTCAGATTCCCTTGGAACTGGAGTTCTCCTGGAATTGGAGTTTCAGACAGTTTTCGGCTGCCATGTGGGTGCTGGGGATCGAACCCGGGTCCTCTCTAAGAGCGGTCAGCGCTCTTAACCACTGGGCCATCTCTCCAGCCCCGCAATTTGTATTTTAAAAGCAGCCATTCATTATTGAACTTTTCCCTATAGCCTGTGGGGCTGTCCTTATAATAAAACCCTTATCATCTTCATCACTATTGTTAATCATGGTGAAAATAAGAAAGACCCCTGACAGGCTGTCTTGTCACGAGTTTTTATCTCCATTTTGCTTTCTTCTTCCCTGTTTTCTCCTCCAGTCCATACATTTCCACAGTGCTTTCTGTAGGGATTAAACTGTTATTTAAGAACTGATGCAGTAACTGGCATGTGGCAGATGGTCAATAGTTATCTACATGTATGGAAGCATCTTTCCTGTGTGTCCTTCCTTCTGCATTCTCTGGGTATCTGAGGGCAGACCTTTCCTGTGTGCCTTGACCGTGGAGTCCTCTCTTCCCATGAACTGCAGGCTCTAGAGAGACATGGTATTCTCCAGCTTGCTAGTTCTCCTTCATGACTGTCACTTTTTAAATTTTATCTGTATGAGTATATTGCCTGTATGTAAGTGCATCTGTGTCATGCAATGCCTACAGAGGCCAGAAGAGGGTGTCAGATTCCCTGGAACTGGAGTTACTGATGGTTGTTAGCTGCCATGTGGATGGTGGGATTCAAACCTTTCCTGTATGAAATTCATGACGTCTCTCTCTGCCTTTTATCTATCATTTTCTTGGTTGTTTATCAAAATCATAATAGGACTCGCTCTAACTTTTGTTTAAGTCTGTATCCATTGCTGTGGATGGGCTTGGCACATCCCATTCAGTCTGTATCCATTGCTGTGGATGGGCTTGGCACATCCCATTATCCAGCTTCCAAGATGATTTAGATTTCTTAACACTAAAACCCTTCACTATGTTCTGCCTCACTACCTGTTTGTATGGTACAGCTTCCCTTAGGGAATATTGAGAGTCAACCACAATCAAATGGTTGTGCTGATCACAGTACAAACTCAGAATTCACAAAGTTAAAACCTATTTTTATGGATAAAAAGTGAAACCTTCCACAAATTCCTAGCCAAACATACCTAACAATTAAAAATATCCTTCCAAGCTTTTTCATAAATTGAGTAATTACTTATTTAAATTGAAATATACTTTACATATATTATTGCATAGAATTATTTACATGCTTTCAGTAACATTTTTATTTCATATACAGTAACACATTAACATATATTAATATATAAGGAGTTCATCTCTTAAATCTGCTATTATTTTTTGTGTGTGTGTGAATACACAGTACAGTTTATTTAACCCAGTTCCCTATTGGTAGGCATTTAAATTGTCTTCAGTATTGGAAGAGCTCTGGTTCCTCAAATATTTTGCATTGATTTACTTATAGTCTTTTCTCATTTACCTCAGAATGTTTTCCTAGAATTTAATTTATAGGCTCAAAAGATGCAGGATGTGTTAGAGTAAAAGTTGAAAACTTAATTTTCCTAAAAAAGTGACCATTTTGTAATTTCCCATTACCAATAAAAATATTTATCTTCTCAAGTTATCAATTCATTAGATAGACCAGAACTCAACTGTCTGAATTTATTTAAATGCTGATGAAAATTTAATTAAATTTACACATACATTGATGCTTGAATATTTGTGGTTTGGTCAATGTCAAGATTTCCCTTTACCTAAAGAAAAAGAAAAAGATCTTTGGAATTGAGGACCCTCATCTGAGGCTTTAGGAAATTAATTTCTTAGGTAGATAATTCCAGCTTCTGGGTTTTTTAATGTATACAATATAATGTTTAGGTTGTAGTAAAACTATCTTAATGACTTTATGACTTAGCTAGCTCATAAGGATATTTAAAAATCAAATTTCTCTCTATATATTTGAGATACATTTTCCTTTCTATATTTCTACCTGTATAAATGTCTAATAAATCTCTCCTTTTATTCTCTGATTCTCTTCCAATGCTACAATGTGAATTATACTTTAATTAGGCCAAGTCAACATTTAATTTTCACTTGCTTCAACTACTGTGTTTGCTGAAGCAGAGACTCCACCCATCTAAAAACACAGTGAACCACAGATACAGCAAATTAAGAACCTCAGATGTGCCGTGTATTCTCCCATAATAAGTATCAGCTTGGAGCCTAGGGCAACATGGCCTGGGGAAAGCTGGGCACAGGAAGGGTTAACTGTGGAGGGGATGGGAAGGCAGGGTATAGAGGGCAGCATGAACTAACTATACACAAAATGCCTTCAGGAAAATCACCTGGAAGCCTACTACTGTAGATTGTTCTTCATAAAATATATACATATATAAAAACAGTTTATATCAAGTTATCTATTATGGGGGACAATGCCCCCACTGGACACCAAGCCTCACAAACTAAAAAGCCCAAAGCCAGGAATGGATTATTATGATTTCTGGAATTTTTGGCCAGTTGGGTCCCATAGGTCTCCAAACATTACAGGCTATTGCCATTGTTCTTGGTTACATTCCAGAAATTGATGGTAAGACCCTATTGGTAATGATATCACATACATGAGTCATAGAACATGAGAAATAAAGCTGGTACTAAATCGAAAGCTTCATTCTCACTGGCTAGCTGTCATAATTCTGGAAGGTTCTATGCATCCTACCAGATGTGGAAAGTAATTATCACCTTACCCAGTGGTGAACCCTTTGAGTCCAATAATGGTGGGCCTGGCAGGATACACCTGCTGGTGCAATCGTGGTATGGATGTTGTGTGAGTCACCAAACACTTTCTGATTGGATTTAAAGCCTGGTCCATAAGCTTGAACCCATATCTTCCATCTTTATTGAGGCTAAGAAACTGTGGTTAGATCAATCATAGACCTTGGAGGAGAACCTATTCTTTTAATTCTGTGAAATGCACATAGCATTAAACAGACTCCTAACTACTTATCCTTACACCCATCAGTTAGCACATCTCTCAGTCCTCATGAAGGAACCTTCTTTCTGCAGTAAATGACAATTAACAATAAAACCTACAACTAGTCAATGTGCAGAGAACAGAGATCATGGAGTCCTCAACCCTAAATTGGACATTTACATCAGACTCCTCCCTCCAGTGTTCAGGGATCATTGTGGAAGTGAGGATTGGGAGACCGTGAAAACCAGAGGTTGTGGGTTACTTCAAGACATCACATTTTCTGGGCATAACAGGCAGTTGCTCAAAGGGACTCAAAGAACATGTGACAGCATTCATAAGACCTGTGCAAGCTCAGGCCAGACAAAATCCCAGCATGAAGCAGGGGGTGGGTGGACTTGAAATTCCAACCCTGGATGAGGAGCAGTTTGAAAGTGACAGGTGATGGCAGGGGACAGTCAGTTTTCTTTTAAGGGCTTTACCCTTGGTTTGTTGACCATGCTCAGAGGGATGGCCTCACGTACATAAGAGTATTTGACCAAAACAAATTGGACTCCATGAATGTAAAAAGAAATAAAGGAAGTTGTGTTGGTAGTGGATCTGAGAAGAGTTGGTGGGGAAGAGGATGAATATGAAAAAAATATATTATATGAAATTGTCAAAGAATTAATGAAAACATAACAAAAAATAATCACATGAAGTAGCCAGCCTTTCTTCACAAGATCATTTCCATTTCCCTCCATCTTTATTGTGACTGTGGACCTGGTAAGCTTCTCTTCTTAATTTGCTGGTTCTTTTTCCCTTTCTCACAGAGACCAAGTGAGGGCTGCAGTTTGACAATAGTCCTGTATTTGAAGTCTTTTCTTCTCTTTGCAGTTTCCCCCTTTTCAATTCTTTACAGAGTTAATTTTCTCTCTGAATCTCAGGAGCAAACTCCCAGGCCTATCTTGCCTTAAATTACCTCCTTTGTTAAGGATGTGAATGAGGAAGCCAGACATTCTCCCGACAGGCTTCTGAAAGGCTTGCCCTCCAGATTCAGCTCATTATCGTCAAGTATTGAAGCTCCCGTTTTAATGTTGAGGTCCTTCGTACTTTCCTGGCCTAATTTGAGTGTTGTTCCTTAACAAGAAAAGTGTATTTTCATCAGCTTGGTCTCTCAGTGTATTCTAGACTACCAAACTTCTTACTTGCACAGCATTGCATGGTTACATGTGCTGTGTCTCCCCACAGCTGTCTACTCCATTCCTTGCCCTTAATTTTTGCCTTTTCAAATATTTTCCACCAAGAAGACTATTAAATTCTACCTTCTTGAGTCTCTACTACCACTTCCCAGGTGACATCTGTATAATTTGGTCACACATACTTAACAACTCCCAGAGAAAGATCATCTCCAACATCAAGAGATAATTCACACCATTATGACCTTGCAGATGCAGCCTTTTGTGTTTTGAAGTATTTCTGCTTCTTTGTACCTTATGTGCATCGATCGTAATTTTTATCACAGTACACTTTCTTTTCCTACATTTCTTGTATGCTGTCATGCTTCTAGTGTTTGGGAGAAATCATACAGTTCTTTGGTGCTCTGATTTCAGAGATTTTTCTCTCCCTTTTCAAGTGTCTTGTCACCACTCCTTCATAATTAAACTGGATGTTTCAGGTACAGTCCAACTAGTTCAGAACATTGCAAGGCTGTTGTTTGCACCACTCTGAATTCCCCTCTTTTAGTGTAGTCAACATCCTGTTGAATTTTTCTCATGATTTGGCTTACTCGTGTGGTAATAAATCACACATATTTTCCACTTCAAATGTTGGCTAATAAAGCTTTTCATTCCATGATCCTCTGACTCTGACCCCAGATGAACATTGATCTGTCTGCTTTATGTCACTATGGATCAGTTTTTATTTTGTAGAGTTTTATAGATCTGGGGTTATTGACACATATTCTATTGCAAAGGGGATTTCTACTTTGGCAGATGTATGTACATGTGTTTATTTGTTTATTTTTGTTTGGTTGGTTTTTTTGAGTCAGGGTCTCCTGTTAGCCCTAGCTAACCTGGGACTCACTGTATAGGTCAGGCCTCTTCCCTCTGCCTCCAAAGTGCTGGGATCAAAGATGTATGTATGCCACTGCACCCAGCTCTTTGTTTCTTTTAACTATTATTTTTTAATTTTATATGTATGAGTGTTTTGCCGACACCCCAGTTTCTTAGAGCCCCGGGACGAAGGCCCATTACGCACAGACATGATACTGAGGTAGAGGAGTAAGGTGACCAAGCACACCGTGTGTACACATGAAAATAAAATATAAAAGAGAAAAGCGGCAAAGAAAAATCTAGCAGTCCTTAGAAGATCCCAATGATGAGTTCACCCTAAGAGATAACCCAGGACAGCGAATCTGAAAATAATAATAATAGACAAATAACTCCAAAACAATCGAGCAGTCCTTATAAGATCTCAATGAGGAGTTTTCACCCTAGAGGAATAACCACAGGACACCGATCTTAAAATAATAATGATAGACATACTCAAAGAAAATCTAGCAGGTCCTATAGAAGATTCCTGCAATGAGATCTCCCTAGAGTAACCCAGGACACTGATCTTAAAATAAGAATAATAGACATACTCAAAGAAAATCTAAAGAAAAGAATAGCGTACTGCTACCTTCTTCATTTGCTCTTTTGAATGTTATCTGTGAGTGAGCTTTTTAAAATTATGTACTCCTAGCACTTGGAGGCAGAGGCAGGCAGTCTTTGTGAGTTCAAGTCTAGCCTGGTCTACAGAGCGAGTTCCAGGACGATGGGGCTAGAGGGAGACCCTGTCTAGAAAGAAAAAAAAGAAAAAAAAAAAAAAACAAATTAAAATATTAGTATTATTTAACTTTAATTCTCAATAACTGTAAAGTGTTAGGGGATAGTATACTGTCAGGTCAGGTCATATATCATTCTAAATGTGTTCATGGTAGACTTTCTAGACCAGTTTCTGGTTGAAAGAAATGAGAGGAGCCTCCTTGACTGTTCTTTTTTTCCCCTTTGGTCTTTTTGAGATGGGGTCTCCCTGTAGTCTCACTCAGAACTCACTAAGAAGCAAGTTGGCCTTGAACTCAGATATCCATTTGCCTCTGTCTCCTGAGTGCTGGGATTAAGGAATGCACCCACCATGCCTGGCTTCCTTGACTGTCTTAATGGGATTCTGGATATTCACTTGCATAAATTCAGAAATGAAGGACAAGAAGAAATAAGAGGGCAACGAAAGCCCCTTGAAGCTTTAGTATCATGTTACTTTGTGCTCATCTTCAGCTGTGATGATATGGCAATTAACATGATTAATTTAAATAAATAATAGAACATACAAAGTAGATTTAATGAGACTTTTAAATCAGTACAAGTTTTATTTGATGGATTCTTTTCATTCTTCTCTCTATTCAGGATCCAAAGTGACTATGACCACATGTGTTTTCCAAGGTGGAAGCTCAGGTCTCATCTTGCTGACTGCTTCCCTTTTTGGGTGGTCATAATATTATCTTAGTTTATGCACACTGCCTAGAGATCAGAGAAGAGAGGTACAAGACATTGCAAACATAGCGAAAGTGATGTTTAAGTGACTGGATATATCCCAACACTTTCTATAACAAAGAAAAGGGCACACTTATAGTATATATTTTTTTTAATTAATTTTATTTATTTCTGATGTGTATCATGTACTGTCTGCAGCAGTCTGTGCACCCGGTCGTGCAATGGCGGTAGGTCAGAAGAGGTCTGATTCCCCTGGAGCTGAGAGAAATGCGTTTTGAAAAATGGAAAATATTACTTTCTTTTCTATATGTGTATATCAACATTACTTGGTCATAACCATTGCTCTCTGTCTTTATCTTTCTGTCTCTCATGGACAAGTGGTTGGTAACTGGTAGAATTGTTGGTCTGCAGACCCGCCAGATAGTTATTTGCAAACACTGGAGAAATGTTGCAGGTCCATATAGCAGATATATTCAGGAGCTGGGTATGTGGAACATTCAGTCAACTGTTTCATAGCTTTTTATTCAGATATATCATAATAGAAAATGATCAAAATATATACAAGTATTATTAACTTTAAGCACCTTGAAGAAAGTAAGTCAGTGCAGGTTCAATATCATGTTGATACCACTTGGCTCCTTGCTGGGGATGAAGGATAGTGCTTTTGACTTGCTTTTCTAGGGCTTCTGGGAATTTCAGGGACTGGTGATACAGAAGAGCTGAGTGATGGAATGCAAAGAGGGAAGAGTGAGGCATCTCTGTAGATTCATCTCACTCACGTTCTTACTCCAGCCTTCAGGAATTTCAGAGCCTTCCAGCCAAACTTATCCCTGTGAGCAATGTGGTGGCTGAGCAGTGACGTTTCGCTCCAAACAAGCTGTCAACTGAGCTAAAATAATTGCATGGCCTTTGCTCTTTGGAATATGAATGAAAACCACATAATTATGATTGTTCTGTCCTAAGATGGACATTTGAGGAAGAGAAAGTTATCTCAAGTGCCGATGTCCAGCAGTATATGCACCAATGAAGTAAGCAGTATGTCCACACATGTGTAAATACTGGATCTCTCTGAAAGGGCACAAAAAGGTAGAAATAGGTCAGGAGAAAACAGCATCCTTACTGTGTAATTGGGTGAGAGACTTACCTGATTCTCTGCTAACCTGTTTGTGCTGTATTCTCATCAGATATATATTACTTTCCCTATTCATAACCTGGTCTATTTCTACACTGGTGAGGGATAAGGGCAAGAAGATAGGAGAAGTCATGAAGAAGGTGAAGGGCAAGTTCACTGATACAATTTGCTGCACAGGTTCAGAATAACTATCTTCACAGCATTCTGTGCAGGACTATCTTGAAAGGGCAGAGGTGTGTTTCTCCACATCGCACATGATCACTGTCCCCCAAAGCAGTTCTCTCAAACTTGTGTCTTATAAAGGGAGTGCCTTCTTAGGAGGCTGCTCTCTCAGACTCAGTTCTCCCACATCTGTATCACGTGATATCAGTCTTTCCTCCCCATGAATGGGAGCTTCCTCACATGCTGACACCTTTTGGTTTAGCCATCTTTGTTTTCACCTAGATAGCCTAAATTTGGGGTCAATTCTTGTGGACTGAAGTTGAAATGTGACTGAATTTTGTGGCCCTACTGAAACCGACATGAGTTGAACCCTTTCTCATGGCCATTCCTGACAATGTTCACAGCCTATTTGGGGTTACTCTTGCAACTTTGGTCTTGAATCTGAGGAGGTGTGGAGTGAATTTTTATTGCTAGAGTTACAGTGCACATCCTCTGAAGTTCTCTTCACTCCTTTCTAGGTTCTCCCATCAGTGGCACAGTCACTTATGGTCACAGGTCTTGTGGTTCCTGAGTATTTTGATTGTAGCTAATCTTGTTGAATTCAAGTCATCTCTAAATTTTCACTAGTGTTTCTCTATAAACCAAATTCCCTGGTATTAGTTTTTTTGTTACTGCAAAATACCAGAGCATGGACTCTTTATACAGGAAAGAAACTTATTAACTTAGGGTTCTAGGTATCTAGGGGTATGGTACCAATATTTTCTTGTGGGGAGTCTCAGGGCAGATAGCCATGGGTGGCAGGAGTGTGTATAAGACAGAAAGGTCGTATATAGAGAGAAAACAGGAGATAAGGTGGGAAGAGGACCCCTTTTATACTTGCACAAACCCACTCTCCTGGGAAATCATCCATTCCTACAAAACTTAGCCCTCTGTGAGATAGTAGGAAGAATCATTTCAGGAGGTCAGTCATGACCCAATCACCACCCAGGGAGGCCCCACCTCTTGAAGGTGTCATTGTTATAGATGGATCTCAGAGTCTAGTAGAACACCAAAGTGATTTCCAAGTTCTAGCTTCCCAGAAGAATAACAACAACAACAAACAACAAAACAAAGCCCTAAAAACTGCTGGCCAGGAACACGTGGATAGTGATAGAATTGATGGTTTATTAAGAAAGAAAGCACTTCCAAGATAGAAAGTGGTCAGAGCTGGAAGGAAGGTACCTGTGTCTAGGCTATTCAGGTGTTTATAGGTCATCTGTATAGCACGGACCTTTGGGCACATCCTCTCTTACCTATCAGCCTTGGTTGGGGGTTTCCACCCTTCCTCTTTGCCAACTGGTTCCTTTTATGTTAATTTTGATGCCACTTTCCATCCTATCATAGGTGGTAATGTGGCAGGAGAATAAATGCCACATTACCACTTTGAATAGCATTGCATTGGGGCCCAAGTTTTCACAACACTGTCCACATCATAGCATCCCTCTTCCGTGGGGCAGAATCTTCATGAAGTTCCTGGCAACTCCCCCCATTCCTAGGCATAAATAGCCCCAAAAGTACATGATCTGAGTTTTGTGGATTGACTTTCCTAGCGTCCTATTTCATATAACCCCTCTTGTTTCTCTGAAGACACACAGTGGAAATGCTTCTCAGTCAAACACCTTCCTCCCTCCCACTGACTCAATACTTCGCCGCATAGACTCAATAGGGTAAAAACTGAGCCATCATTCTGGATATGACTCCATTTCTAACTTGCCTATTGAGTTTGAGTAGTTGTTCAGGAATTTACATTGTAGTCAATATTTCTCTACCTTAACTGTTAACTTAGGAACCCATGACAATTTAGATTCTGATTCAATGGGTCAGGGTTGGAGGTGTTGCTGTAGTCCCATCAGGTTTCTCCCAAACTACACCCAAACCCAACACATCCTGCTGATGGTCTGTGGACCATATTTTGATTGCCAAGGCTGAGGGTGGCAATTTATGTAGCTAGCACCAAGCCTGGCCTCACTAGATTTCAGGATAATATTTATGTCTTGACCTTTATCTCTCTCTATTTTATAATTTGTATTTTTATTATTTATATTATTTATTTATTATTTTTTCGGTCTTTTGAGACAGGGTCTCCCTGTAACCCCAGCTGTCCTGGAAGCTCACTCTGTAGACCAGGCTGGCCTTGAACTCACAAAGATCTGCCTGCCTCTGCCTCCCAAGTGCTAGGATTAAAGGCTTGCACAACAACCACACATGGCAATTTGTATTTTATTTTATTTTATTTATATTATTTTAAAATTTTTTTTTTTTTAATTTTATTTATTCTGTATGTGTAGGAATTACTGTCTCATGAAGTTGTGTGCACCCGTGTCATGCAATGCCGACGGAGGCAGAGAGGGGTGTCAGATTCCCTTTGGAACTGAGTTTCCTGGAATTGGAGTTCAGACAGTTTTGAGCCGCTCATGTGGGTGCTGGGGATCGAACCCGGGTCCTCTCTAAGAGCGGTCAGCGCTCTTAACCAGCTGGCCATCTCTCCAGCCCCGCAATTTGTATTTTAAAAGCAGCCATTCATTATTGAACTTTTCCCTATAGCCTGTGGGGCTGTCCTTATAATACAACCCTTATCATCTTCATCACTATTGTTAATCATGGTGAAAATAAGAAAGACCCCTGACAGGCTGTCTTGTCACGAGTTTTTATCTCCATTTTGCTTTCTTCTTCCCTGTTTTCTCCTCCAGTCCATACATTTCCACAGTGCTTTCTGTAGGCATTAAACTGTTATTTAAGAACTGATGCAGTAACTGGCATGTGGCAGATGGTCAATAGTTATCTACATGTATGGAAGCATCTTTCCTGTGTGTCCTTCCTTCTGCATTCTCTGGGTATCTGAGGGCAGACCTTTCCTGTGTGCCTTGACCGTGGAGTCCTCTCTTCCCATGAACTGCAGGCTCTAGAGAGACATGGTATTCTCCAGCTTGCTAGTTCTCCTTCATGACTGTCACTTTTTTTAATTTATCTGTATGAGTATTGCCTGTATGTAAGTGCATCTGTGTTCATGCAATGCCTACAGAGGCCAGAAGAGGGTGTCAGATCCCCTGGAACGGAGTTACTGATGGTTGTTAGCTGCCATGTGGAATGGTGGGATTCAAACTTTCCTGTATGAAATTCATGACGTCTCTCTCTGCCTTTATCTATCATTTTCTTGGTTGTTTATCAAAATCATAATAGGACTCGCTCTAACTTTTGTTTAAGTCTGTATCCATTGCTGTGGATGGGCTTGGCACATCCCATTCAGTCTGTATCCATTGCTGTGGATGGGCTTGGCACATCCCATTATCCAGCTTCCAAGATGATTTAGATTTCTTAACACTAAAACCCTTCACTATGTTCTGCCTCACTACCTGTTTGTATGGTACAGCTTCCCTTAGGGAATATTGAGAGTCAACCACAATCAAATGGTTGTGCTGATCACAGTACAAACTCAGAATTCACAAGTTAAAACCTATTTTTATGGATTAAAAAGTGAAACCTTCCACAAATTCCTAGCCAAACATACCTAACAATTAAAAATATCCTTCCAAGCTTTTTCATAAATTGAGTAATTACTTATTTAAATTGAAATATACTTTACATATATTATTGCATAGAATTATTTACATGCGTCTTTCAGTAACATTTTATTTCATATACAGAACACATTAACATATATAAATATAAGGAGTTCATCTCTTAAATTCTGCTATTATTTTTTGTGTGTGTGGAATCAACAGTACAGTTTATTTAACCCAGTTCCCTATTGGTAGGCATTTAAATTGTCTTCAGTATTGGAAGAGCTCTGGTTCCTCAAATATTTTGCATTGATTTACTTATAGTCTTTTCTCATTTACCTCAGAATGTTTTCCTAGAATTTAATTTATAGGCTCAAAGATGCAGGATGTGTTAGAGTAAAGTTGAAAACTTAATTTTCCTAAAAAAGTGACCATTTTTGTATTCCCATTACCAATAAAAATATTTATCTTCTCAAGTTATCAATTCATTAGATAGACCAGAACTCAACTGTCTGAATTTATTTAAATGCTGATGAAAATTTAATTAAATTTACACATACATTATGCTGCATATTTGTGGTTTGGTCAATGTCAAGATTTCCCTTTACCTAAAGAAAAAGAAAAAGATCTTTGGAATTGAGGACCCTCATCTGAGGCTTTAGGAAATTAATTTCTTAGGTAGATAATTCCAGCTTCTGGGTTTTTTAATGTATACAATATAATGTTTAGGTTGTAGTAAAACTATCTTAGTGACTTTATGACTTAGCTAGCTCATAAGGATGTTAAAAATAAATTTCTCTCTATATATTTGAGATACATTTTCCTTTCTATATTTCTACCTGTATAAATGTCTAATAAATCTCTCCTTTTATTCTCTGATTCTCTTCCAATGCTACAATGTGAATTATACTTTAATTAGGCCAAGTCAACATTTAATTTTCACTTGCTTCAACTACTGTGTTTGCTGAAGCAGAGACTCCACCCATCTAAAAACACAGTGAACCACAGATACAGCAAATTAAGAACCTCAGATGTGCCGTGTATTCTCCCATAATAAGTATCAGCTTGGAGCCTAGGGCAACATGGCCTGGGGAAAGCTGGGCACAGGAAGGGTTAACTGTGGAGGGGATGGGAAGGCAGGGTATAGAGGGCAGCATGAACTAACTATACACAAAATGCCTTCAGGAAAATCACCTGGAAAGCTCCTACTACTGTAGATTGTTCTTCATTCAAATTACATATATAATAAAAACAGTTTATATCAAGTTATCTATTATGGGGGACAATGCCCCCACTGGACACCAAGCCTCACAAACTAAAAAGCCCAAAGCCAGGAATGGATTATTATGATTTCTGGAATTTTTGGCCAGTTGGGTCCCATAGGTCTCCAAACATTACAGGCATTGCCATTGTTCTTGGTTACATTCCAGAAATTGATGGTAAGAGACACCTATTGGTAATGATATCCATACATGAGTCATAGAACATGAGAAATAAAGCTGGTACTAAATTGAAAGCTTCATTCTCACTGGCTAGCTGTCATAATTCTGGAAGGTTCTATGCATCCTACCAGATGTGGAAAGTAATTATCACCTTACCCAGTGGTGAACCCTTTGAGTCCAATAATGGTGGGCCTGGCAGGATACACCTGCTGGTGCAATCGTGGTATGGATGTTGTGTGAGTCAACCAAACACTTTCTGATTGGATTTAAAGCCTGCTCCATAAGCTTGTAACCATATCTTCCATCTTTATTGAGGCTAAGAAACTGTGGTTAGATCAATCATAGACCTTGGAGGAGAACCTATTCTTTTAATTCTGTGAAATGCACATAGCATTAAACAGACTCCTAACTACTTATCCTTACACCCATCAGTTAGCACATCTCTCAGTCCTCATGAAGGAACCTTCTTTCTGCAGTAAATGACAATTAACAATAAAACCTACAACTAGTCAATGTGCAGAGACACAGAGCTCATGGAGTCCTCAACCCTAAATTGGACATTACCATCAGACCCCTCCTCCCGCCATTTGGGATCATTGTGGAACGTGAGGCTTGGCGCCCGTGAAAACCAGAGGTTGTGGGTTACTTCAAGACATCACATTTTCTGGGCATAACAGGCAGTTGCTCATAGGGACTCAATCGACCCTGTGAACATTGCATAAGCCTGTGCAAGCTAGCAAGACAAAATCCCAGCATGAAGCAGGGGGTGGGTGGACTTGAAATTCCAACACTGGATGAGGAGCAGTTTGAAAGTGACAGGTGATGGCAGGGGACAGTCAGTTTTCTTTTAAGGGCTTTACCCTTGGTTTGTTGACCATGCTCAGAGGGATGGCCTCACGTACATAAGAGTATTTGACCAAAACAAATTGGACTCCATGAATGTAAAAAGAAATTAAAGAAGTTGTTTGGTAGTGGATCTGAGAAGAGTTGGTGGGGAAGAGGATGAATATGAAAAAAAAAATATATAAATAAAAGAAAAAAAAACAAAAAAAAATCACATGAAGTAGCCAGCCTTCTTCACAAGATCATTTCCATTTCCCTCCATCTTTGTTGTGACTGTGGACCTGGTAAGCTTCTCTTCTTAATTTGCTGGTTCTTTTTCCCTTTCTCACAGAGACCAAGTGAGGGCTGCAGTTTGACAATAGTCCTGTATTTGAAGTCTTTTCTTCTCTTTGCAGTTTCCCCCTTTTCAATTCTTTACAGAGTTAATTTTCTCTCTGAATCTCAGGAGCAAACTCCCAGGCCTATCTTGCCTTAAATTACCTCCTTTGTTAAGGATGTGAATGAGGAAGCCAGACATTCTCCCGACAGGCTTCTGAAAGGCTTGCCCTCCAGATTCAGCTCATTATCGTCAAGTATTGAAGCTCCCGTTTTAATGTTGAGGTCCTTCGTACTTTCCTGGCCTAATTTGAGTGTTGTTCCTTAACAAGAAAAGTGTATTTTCATCAGCTTGGTCTCTCAGTGTATTCTAGACTACCAAACTTCTTACTTGCACAAGCATTGCATGGTTACTGTGCTGTGTCCCCACAGCTGTCTACTCCATTCCTTGCCCTTAATATTTTTTATTTTGCCTTTGTAAATAGTTGTCCCCACAAAGACTATTAAATTCTACCTTCTTGAGTCTCTACTACCACTTCCCAGGTGACATCTGTATAATTTGGTCACACATACTTAACAACTCCCAGAGAAAGATCATCTCCAACATCAAGAGATAATTCACACCATTATGACCTTGCAGATGCAGCCTTTTGTGTTTTGAAGTATTTCTGCTTCTTTGTACCTTATGTGCATCGATCGTAATTTTTATCACAGTACACTTTCTTTTCCTACATTTCTTGTATGCTGTCATGCTTCTAGTGTTTGGGAGAAATCATACAGTTCTTTGGTGCTCTGATTTCAGAGATTTTTCTCTCCCTTTTCAAGTGTCTTGTCACCACTCCTTCATAATTAAACTGGATGTTTCAGGTACAGTCCAACTAGTTCAGAACATTGCAAGGCTGTTGTTTGCACCACTCTGAATTCCCCTCTTTTTGTGTAGTCAACATCCTGTTGAATTTTTCTCATGATTTGGCTTACTCGTGTGGTAATAAATCACACATATTTTCCACTTCAAATGTTGGCCAATAAAGCTTTTCATTCCATGATCCTCTGACTCTGACCCCAGATGAACATTGATCTGTCTGCTTTATGTCACTATGGATCAGTTTTTATTTTGTAGAGTTTTATAGATCTGGGGTTATTGACACATATTCTATTGCAAAGGGGATTTCTACTTTGGCAGATGTATGTACATGTGTTTATTTGTTTATTTTTGTTTGGTTGGTTTTTTTGAGTCAGGGTCTCCTGTTAGCCCTAGCTAACCTGGGACTCACTGTATAGGTCAGGCCTCTTCCCTCTGCCTCCAAAGTGCTGGGATCAAAGATGTATGTATGCCACTGCACCCAGCTCTTTGTTTCTTTTAACTATTATTTTTTAATTTTATATGTATGAGTGTTTTGCCTATATGCACATAATTGCACCCATGTTATACAGTGCCTTCAGAAGTCATAAAGGGCATTGGGTCCCCTGGAACTGGAGTTTTAAACAGCTGTTTGCCTCTATGTGAATGCTAGGAACCAAACCCTGGTCTTCTGAAAGAGCAGCCAGTGTTCTTAAATACTGAGCAATCTCTCCAGCCCCCTCTTTGTTTCTTAAAGGAAGTCAGGTTACACCAAAACTCTGCTTGCACAACTGACTTTTATGCCTAAATTCAAGGGATTTGTCCTTCAAATTTATCTGCTGGTTTTCAGTCCAGTGTTCCTGTGTGCCAAAATGATTTTGAATACTCTATCTGTCATCCACAGTATGGACTAGCTGCCCTTTTAGTTGAGAGCTTTCTAAAGGCTGGATAAATACATGTCAATATACTAAAATAGAACAAGTATCAAAAATATTAAATATTAGATATCTTAAGACATAGATAGCATTGCTGATTAGAACAACCACAGATGACAGCATGTGCTAACAGTGTCAATGTTGGCATCCTAGCCAGGAGCCTGGTTTCAGTTTCCCATGTATCTGACCCAAAGTGCTATGGCTAGTTTTATATCTAACACTAATCCAGATATGTTTTCTGATACTACTTACATGCTTTTCCTTCTACTTTTTCACCACCCTCAACATACATCTTCTGCTCACACACAGGTGTGTATGCATGTGTGCTTATTTTTTAAAGATATAATTCAAATTAAAAAATATACTCACTGTAAGTATAAACTTCCATGAGATTAAATGAATATAAACATTTATGTAATGACCTTTCTTTTTTTTTAATTTTTATTTATTTCTGTATGTGTATGAATGTACTGTCTGCATGTAGGTCTGTGCACCCGTGTCGTGCAATGCCGAGGGGGTCAGAAGAGGGTCTCGGATTCCCCTGGAACTGGAGTTCTCCTGGAATTGGAGTTACAGATGGTTCTTAGCCGCCATGTGGGTGCTGGGGATCGAACCCGGGTCCTTTGCAAGAGCAGTCGGTGCTCTTAACTGCTAGGCTATCTCCCCAGCCCTATGTAATGACCTTTCTAAACCAGATGAATATTTTCATATCCACGAAGTCTTCCTAATCTCCTTTTCAGTCACTATCCCTAAGCTTACACCCCCAAGCAAAACTTGATGTACTTTCTGCCCTTATAAATTAGTTTTTATTTTCTGGCATTTCATATGAATGTAATGACACAATATGTAGTCACTGTTTTTAAATATCTATTTTAAATTGTGTGTGTGTGTGTGTGTGTGTGTGTGTGTGTATATGTGTGTGTGTGTGTGTTGGGGGATATGTATATACAACTCCAGCTCTAGGAGACTCTTCTATGAGTACATAGCAGTTAAGAGCACGGACTGCTCTTGCAGAGGACCCGGGTTTGATCCCCAGCACCCACATGGCAGCTGAGAACTGTCTGTAACTCCAATTCCAGGAGAACTCCAGTTCCAAGGGAATCTGAGACCCTCTTCTGACCCCCTCGGCATTGCACGACACGGGTGCACAGACCTACATGCAGACAGTACATTTGCCAAACCTGGGTGCTAGGAACTGAACTCATGTCCAATGCAAGAATAGTATTTGTTCTTAACCACTGAACTATCTCTCCAGCTCCAGAAGTTTTCTTTCCTATCTGGCTTCCAAAATGCCTTTGAGATATATCTATTTATTTCTTTACTTTTATTAATTAGTAGTGTTTCATTGTATGAACTTGTTCATGCTGATGTGAGTTGTTTTTGGTTCTAAGCTATTGTGAAGAAGGTCAGATGGCCGTGTGCATTGGTGTATGCTGTAGTTTAAATCTTGATTGGTCTCCAGAGACCCATGTGTTGAAGGCTTGGTCCCCAGTCTCCGACATAATTGGGAAATTGTGGAACATGTAGGAGGTAGATTGTAGTAGAAGGAAGTTAGGTTGTGAGCTTCCTCTTCATCTTTTCTTTGGAGTCCTAGCAGTAACAAAAATGAACAGAACCCCTCTGCTACATGCTTCTACTTTGATGTACTGCGTTGCCACAGACCTAAAGTGACAGGACCGAGTGACTGCCACCTCTGAACCCGTGAGCAACAACTGGCCTTTCCTGGTTAAATATTGATCGTCTTACGATCTGTCACAGTGACAGAAGCTGACTGTACACTGCTTATGGATATAAGTTTTCACTTCTCTTGGGTTAATAACTATAGGGAAAGAATTGAGGTATAAGTTTAATTTAATAATAAATTGGTCAAGTATCTTTTTGAGTGACTGTATCATTCACATTCCTGCCAGCAGTGGATGAACTTCCACACACTGATTTTCCTTTTAGGCATTCTGTAGATGCGTGTTATTACCCCGTTCTAGTTTGTGTTTTGCATTAGCCGTTGTCTGGTGACTGATACTGGAGAGCACTGTTTGATGTATTTTCTCATCTTATTTTGTGAAGTCTCTATTCAAACCTCTTCCCAGGCATTCATTCTCTGTTTTTTTTTTTTTCTTTGTATCTTCCCCAAATTGTTCTTTCTACTTTTTCCAAGCTGCACTTTTTGTCTAGAATAATTTCTCCTCAGAACAGCTGGGGCTACAAGGACATCCTTTCTCAAAAAGACCCAGGGCCCATCTTATCAATGACTCTAGCTTAAATAACAGCATTTCCATATTTAAAGCTAAAGTCACAAATACTAGACCATGCATTAGCTTCATAGTCACTGATACACATCATCATCTACAACTTTTCCATCAGAATTTTTAAATGTAAGGAAATTATGCTCCTTTTATTCCCTCCATCACTTTGCATAGCTAGTTTGGTTTGACAACTTTTGTATAGCTATATAATATTAAAATTGTCAAATGTTTACATTACTAGTAAATAGTTCTTCATACTTAGGGCATGAAGACAGGCTTGTGAAGCTCTTGGTTATCAACTTGACAAAGTTGGGAAGAGAAAACTTCAGTTGAAGAGTTTCTTCCACCAATATAGGGCATTTTCTTGATCATTAATTGATGTAGCAAGACCCAGTCTGCTGTGGATGATACCATTCCTAGGCAGCTGGGCCTGAGTTTTATAAAATGGGTAGTTGAACTTGGGCCTGAGGGTAAGCCAGTAAGCAGTGTTATTCCATGTGTTCTGCTTCAAGCTCCTGCTTTAGCTGGTCTTGATGGACTATGAGTTGGAAATGTAAGATGGAATAAATCCTTTCCTGGCCTAATTGCTTTTATCTGTGGTACATACCACAGCACCAGAAACCCAATTAGAACAGGAAGGATCAACAGACTCATCTCATTTCACTGGAAATATTTTTATCTTCAAGTCTTAATGATTTTTAACTATGTATATCTTTCAATATGTCAAAGGCCTTTGTGCCAAAAGGGAAACTAAATTCCTGTAATTGTGATTCTAATAAAAGTTCTCACTGCAAGGTGGATTGTAGACTATGCCATTTTTAAAATAATTTTTCTTAATTTTATTTATTTTTGTATGTGTATGAATGTACTGTCTGCATGTAGGTTGGTGCACTCGTGTTGTGCAATGCTGCGGAGGTCAGAAGAGGGTGTTGGATTCCCCTGGAACTAGAGTCAAAGACGGTTCTCAGCCACCATGTGGGTGCTGGGGATCGAACCTGGGTCCTCTGCAAGAGCAGTTGGCACTCTTAGCCGCTGAGCCATCTCTCCAGCCCTGACTGTGCCATTTTTGAACTTTCTTTTTGTGTCCTAAGAAATAAGAAGAAAAAAGGAAACTAAATTATCAGTACTAATGTCAATAAAGAATTCTGGTTTATCCAATACTAAATATTTGGGATAATTTTTGTATTTTTTCCTGATATACTTAGCTCAATGGTTCCATAAGTTGATTTTCTCTCTCAAACTGGTCCTGACCTAACTTTGGTGTGTGAGGGCATGTTCATTTCCCTAGCTCCAAAAACAGGATGAGCTTACAACTTGTTCAGCATGAACTCCTAAGGAGGGAGATTTAAGAGGATTTGACAAACCATCTCAAATTATGTGGAGAATATAATGGAATGGTTATTTTCTTCTCTTTAAGATGCTAGCTTTAGATTGTACAGCATTTTACACATGAGTGACTATATATATATATGTATATATATATACATGGAATGCACACCATTTCTTTTCAAGCCCCATTACCTACAGTCCAGCAGGAGAAATCAGATGTCATGTTACCTTTCAGAGCTCTATGCATCTCCTACCTGGCTGGGGTCTGCTCCAGTAGCTCAGCCCTCCCATGAATGTGGAGTACTTTGAAGATAATATATAAAGTTTTTGATACATAAATTTGATACATAAAGCTGGAGAGATAGCTCAGAAGTTAAGAGCACTGGCTGCTCTTGCAGAGGACCCACATGGCAGCTAACCACTATCTGTAATTCCAGTTCCAGGGAATCAGGCACTCTCTTCTGGCCTCTCTGGACATTTTATAACATGGGTGCACTTACGTACAGATAGGCAACACATTCAGCTCATCATCATCACCACCATCATCATCATCATTATCTCTTGTACTTTCTTTTCATTTTTTTTGTTTTATTTTGTTTTTGTTGACATGATCTCTCTCGTCCCAGCCTGCCTTGAAGTGACTACATGTACCAGGCTCATCAAACAGAGATCTACCTGCCTCTGCCTCCCAAGGGCTGGAATGAAATGTGCTACCACGCCTGGCATCTTTTTATGTTTTTGTTGCTGTAGTTCATGTATATTAACTTATTTATCCATCTTCCTATTGAAGGATAGTTAGGTTATTTCCAAATTTGACTATTTGCTTCTTTTGTAATTCAAAAAGCTGGTACAAACCATATTTTATGTATTTCTTGAGGCATAAGGCAGTGATTACTGTAGACCATAAAATCAATGAAAGAATTGCTACATTCATGCATTTTCAATCTCATAGATCGTCATTCTTACCACTTGTATGAAATATTAGTACCACCTCATATTTGAGTCCATATTTCATCTGGAATTGTCTTGCCTGTCATGAGAGGTTCAATCCAATCTCATCTTTTCCATGTAGATAGCCATTTATGTCAGCAGTATTTATTGAATGACCTCTCATTTCTGTACGTACTCCCACTCCCACTATTGTCTGTCATGTGACCTCCTATGTATCCACATTTTCAGTTCTGTTTGTCTCATCTAGTTTCAGTATCCTACTTATTGATGCCAACCTGCTTTATCTTAACTAGAATTGTACTTATTATTGGAAATAGGATATATTTACAATACTAAATCTTCCTATCTATGAATATAATGTTACTTTTAAGAATTTAGTATTTTTTAAAAAATATTTTGAATTTATTTGATTTATGTGATGTATCTGTCTGTGTATTCCATGTGTGGGAGGTGCCCAGGAAAGAACATCAGATCCCCTGGAATGGGGTGACAGGCCTTTGGAGGCCACCACATACGGGTGCTGGAAATCAAACTTAGGTCCTCTAGAAGAACAACAAGTATTATTCTAAGACTGCAACTGTTTCTCCAGTTCCTAATTATAGTAATTTTGAAAACAGTTCTTCTTAAAGGCAGTGATCCATTTCCATTGTCTCCATACACGTGTTGCATTCTGCTAATATTTCCACTGTTTTCTAATTCTGTATTCCTGTTGCTATGATTGAATGCATGTGTCCCTTCAAAACCATATGTTGAACTGAAACTTAACAAGGTGATTGCATTAGAAGTTGAAGCGTCTCAGAGATGATGCATTTAGACGCTTTCACCCTTGTGGATAGAATTCATGTTCTTATAAAACAGTTTCTAAAGGGCTGGAGAGATGGCTCAGTGGTTAAGAGCACTGCCTGCTCTTACAACAGACCTGGGTTTGATTCCCAGCACCCACATGGTGGCTAACAACTATCTATAACTCCAGTTCCAAGGGATTCAGTACTCTTTTCTAATCTCTGTAGATGTTGCATGACATGGGTACACTTACATACATACAGGAAGTAGACTCATGCACATAAGATAAAATTGATAAATAAAATATTTAAAACAGCTTCTGAGACCTGTATTACTTCTCTGTTTCTCTGTCAAGTGAGAACAGAACAAAAAATTTCATCTTAGAGCAAATCCTTAACAGACATCAGATCTATTGTCGCCTTGATCTTGACGTTTGTCGTCTTCAGAACTCTGAAAAATAAATCACCAAGCCTACGGCATTTTGTTATAACAGCACTAAGAAATTCAGTGCGTAAGTGCCAGCTCTGTATCCTTTTTTATTTTCCTTTTTGTAGATTGAGGAATTGAACCTACAGCCTTGCACAAGCAAGCATTCTACCCTTGAGCTACAGCTCAGCCTGCAATGCCTGTTTCTACATTGGCTCCAGCTTGTAAACTTGTTCTATTTTGTTCTCTATATCAATAGCTTACATACAGAATCAATCTTTCTTTCTTTCTTTCTTTCTTTCTTTCTTTCTTTCTTTCTTTCTTTCTTTCTTTCTTTCTTTCTTTCTTTCTTTCTCTCTCTTTCTTTCTCTCTCTCTTTCTCTCTCTTCCTTCCTTCTTTCTTTCCTTCCTTCCTTCCTTCCTTCCTTCCTTCCTTCCTTCCTTCCTTTCTTTCTTTCTTTCTTTCTTTTTTTTCTTTCTGCCTTTTTGAGACAAGGTCTCCCTGTTGTCCCAGCTGGCCTGAAACTCACTTATGTAGACCAGACTGGCCTTGAATTCACAGAGATCTGCCTGCTTCTGCCTCCCAAGGGCTGGGATTAAAAGTGTGTGCCACCAAGCCCAGCTCAGAATCTTTCTTTCTAAATGGAATTAGAGAACAGGAAATGTTCCACTGAGGCCATTAGTTATTCTTGCTCTTCCTTTCAATCTTGTCTGTTCTTGCTGTGATCACAGGTGTAATTTCAAAAAGTGGCCATGGCAACCTCAGCCTTGCATTCCTTAAGGCTCGGCTCTTCCCTGCTCTCTTCTTACATCGTCTTCTTTTCTGTTTTGTTGATTGCTGTGAAGTTTGGTAAATTGGCTGAGATAGGGAAAAAGGAGAGCATAACTCATTTTGGTTTTCTAAGAGATTTGTTATTTGGGCATCTTTTCCAATGGTCACCTTGTCCACCATCTTTGTTGCATGCACATGTGGACTTAAAGTATACAGCTTGATGTTCGGATGTATGTTATATGTCAAATTACAAGCAGATAATTTTATTCATCGCCTCCCATAGTTACCCTTTGTGTGGAAGTGTGTGTGTGTGTGTATGTGTGTATGTAACAGCACCTAAAATATATTTTCCTAGCAGTTTCATTTTTCAATATTACTAAGTCTTTATGCTATACCAGTTTGTGATCCTTAGTAAGCTCATGGTCTAATCACTTTTTCTCATGTGAACTAACATGTTATTCCTGAACTAAAGACACAGTTTGTCACAGCAGATAATTGTGCATATACAGTACTGCCCCGTGCCCTTGGGTAAATCCCCTTTCTACCTTATAATATTCTTATTTAATTCTTGAATCAATTTTACACTTGACTTCTAAAATGCCTTTGTATGTGAGTTGTCTATGTCTGGTTTCTGGAAAGATTATAAAAATTGGAGTTATATCGTGAGGAGTCTAATGAAATCTCTGTACTTGACCATTTATTTATAAAACTGTTAGTGTATGAGCCATGCCTTGATATTTATAGATCATTTAAATTTTCAGTGTCTGTTCAGTTTAGATAAATTATACTTTGTACTAGAAAACTTCCCACATTTTCCTAATATTGTGTTACTTGGAAAAGTATGGGTATATAAAGATATGTTTATATAAACATTTTCTATAACTTAGTTATATAAAACTTTCTAGTTAATTTCCCTGTTAGTTTCTAAAATATGTGTCTATTATATGTGTCTTTAATTTCTTTTTTCATTCAATTAATATTGCTAGAACCAGGTATGGTGGCATGTGCCTTTAATCCCAGCAGTTGGGAGACAGAGTTAGGTGGGTCTCTGTAAATCTGAGGCCAGCCCGGTCTACATAGTGAGTTCCAGGCCAGTTGAGGCTTACAGGGAGACTTGTCTTTAAAAAAATTAATATTGCTAGAAATAAATTAGTTGTTTTAAAAGAAAAAATGTTGATGCCATTGAGCCTATATATTATTTGTTCTTATCTTGTCTTTTTCATTAATTCCTACTCTTGATAAGCTAATTCTCTTCTTTCCATTGTAACTGGCTTCATAATCTGAATACATAATTAATTCTTTTCCTTTGGGTATATTTTCAAATGTAAGCCATAAGATTAAATATTAAACTACTTAGATGAATTTTTATTTTTAAAATATTTTATTTAGTATTTTTATTTTATGAATTTATTGCCTGCATGTATGCAAATGCAACCATGTTACACAATACCCGTGGAGCTCAGAAGAGGACATCGGATACCCTGGAACTGCAGTTATGGATAGTTGTTAGCTGCCATCTGGGTGCTGGGAACTAAACCTGGGTCTTCTGTAAGAACAGCCAATGTTCTTAACTGCTGAGCCATTTCTTCAGCTCCTCTAAATGAATTTTTAATATTTAGCATTTTTGTTACTCATTTAAAATTGTTATCTGGGTATGGTGGTGCATGCTTGTAATCCTAGCACTCAGGAGGCAGAGGCAGCCAGATCTCTGTGAGTTCAAGACCAGCCTGATCTACATAGTGAGTTCCAGGACAACTGGGACTACAGAGAGACCCTGTCTCACAAAGACCCCCCCCCAAATAATAATAAAACAAAAGTGTCTTCTAATTTTCTCATGATTTCTTCTTTGAAAATAGTTTGTTTTAGGAAATATAGATATTTTTCTATTTAATAATAATTGCATTATACATGTACAGCATAGTCTTGCTGTTTATAATTCTCTCTCTCTCTCTCTCTCTCTCTCTCTCTCAGTGCATTTTTAATGTTAGGTACATCATGATTCTATATGTCTAATTATCATCCATTTATCACCTTTTTTTTTTTATTTCTGTATGTGTATGAATGTACTGTCTGCATGCAGGTCTGTGCACCCGTGTCGTGCAATGCCGCGGAGGTCAGAAGAGGGTCTCGGATTCCCCTGGAACTGGGGTTCTCCTGGAATTGGAGTCTCAGACGGTTTTTGGCCGCCATGTGGGTGCTGGGGATCGAACCCGGGTCCTCTGCAAGAGCGGTCGGCGCTCTTAACCGCTAGGCCATCTCTCCAGCCCCCATTTATCACCTTCTTAATTGAGTTATTAAACTCTTATTTAGATGATCTCTTTTTGGTTTGTTGATTTATAAATAACTTAGATTTATTTATAATGATGGTTATTTTCTATTCTTACCTATACTTTTTCAAACTTTTGTTCTGTGGACATTGAGGCAAAGATTTCAAGTTGGTATATTGGTGAGCTACTTTCTTTACTTTTAAATTCTACTTTAGGCTTAATTATCTGAAAACAGCAGTAGCTTAATTGGTTATCATTGCCTCTGAAATAATTTCCCACCTTTCATTTTCAGCTTTTCCTGTCATTTTTAAAATTTATTTATTTTTATTTACTGTGTATGTGTTGTCTTGCCTGCATGTAAGTGTACCAATGTTGTGCAATGCCCATGGAGGCCAGAAGACGGAGGCAGATCCCTTGGAACTAGAGTTATAGATGGCCATTAGCTGCCATGTAGGTGCTGTGAATTGAACCTGGGTCCCTGGAAGAAAATCAAGGGTTCTTAACTGCTAAGCCATCTCTCTAGTCTTCTGTTATTTTTTTAACAGTATGTATACCTTTTGTGTTTTGTAAGACAGAAACACATCTAAAATTTCTGAGAAGTGTTTTCTCAATAAACAGATTTAATGCAGTAAATTTCTTTGGACTATTTTGATTTCATTTTATTAGGATCATTGTTTAGAATGGGTAATACCCTTTATCTTCATTTTTCTCTTGCTTAATTTGAGATTAAATAATTGCCTTATTTTCCATTCCTTCCACTTGTTTGAACATTATATAATTTATTTTGATGTAATTAATTCTTGTGCTAGAAATGTTACAATGTACACTTCATTCTACACCTAACCAATAATAGCCTTATTCTTCTGCCAAAACAAGCTACCTAGTCAGAAAGCTTTAATTAATAATGCATTTCACAAATACCTGTATAATTCTGTCTGGTATCCTAATGTACCTTAATTTTGGTATTCCTTCATATATTTTCATTTTGCTTTTTCTTTGGAAGGATAGGGTCTTTCTTTTTTCTTTACTCAATTTTAGCTTGACTGCTATTTTTTGTGAACTCTGAATATGTCTTTTCACTTCGCTTCTAGATTATTTTCTGTTGTTACCAGGAAAACGATGCTCGTGAAGCTACTTCCTGTGTGTGGTTTCCTCCCTCTCCCTTCAGATCGTCTTATTTTCCTTGTCTGCCATTTGCCATAATGCATCCACCAAGGACTTTAATTTACATTTTCCTTCAAGCACATGGCATTTGTGGACTAACTTTGTTGATTCAGAGTTTCATCAGTTTTGAGTTCCAGCTGCTAACACTTCCAGCACTCTGTCCCCTCCGTGCTCTGTCGCTACTGTAACTTTTGTCGACTTCTAGACTTTTTATCCTTTCTTTCCCAGTTTTCATTCATTCGGCCTTTTGTTTTGTTGTGGCTAATTTTACAGTTCTATATCTCAGTTTTCACACTCGGCTTTCAGAATTGTTTGCCTGTTTTTCATCATAGAGATTGTAAATTTTAATGTATTTCTACAAACTCTCTTTTATTCCCTATCAAATAGGCTGGATCACCACTCAACTGAATGACCTGCCATATCGGACATCTGTCCCATGCTGTAACCCTATGGTTCCTTCAGCAGCAGCAATTTCCTGCATGAAGAATGATGTCCCTGGGGACTCTAGAGGATGGGAGGGCACCATAGGAATATTGCACACCAGGACCATTAACGTGCAATATCTTGTTTACCTGAAATAGTTACTGTGAAATCTTTCCAAGACTTTGAAGTTTTATGGGTACAGACTCTTTTATTGAAAGAGTTAAACCTAAAAAACGTAAAAGCTTATGCACAAGCCTTTTGGAAAAAATCAGTCCATCTGCCAGGAACTGGTTGTGTAGCTTGGTAGGTCCATACTGGAATTCTTGCCAGCTTTACAAAGACATGGTGAATATTTCTGTCTATTGGTGTGACAATGCTGAAAAAAATTAAATTATGCAGTTAAGTGAGGGTAAAATATTGGAGGATTGTATACTGCTTCATAAAAATATACATCTAAATTAAAGGACTGAAAAATCACAATGGTTGGTTACTGCTTACATTTTTGTAGATTGACTCTATGGATTATGTAGCTTTTTTTTTTTTTTTTTTTTTTTTTTGGTCTTTTCGAGACAGGGTCTCCCTGTAGCCCCAGTGTCATGGAACTCACTCCTGTAGACCAGGCTGGACTGAAAAATCACAAAGATCCTCCTGCCCTCTGCCTCTCCGAGTGCTCGGGTTGAAAGGCCGTGCGCCACCATGCCCAGTGGATTATGTAGCTTTTTAAAACTCCCACAGCCCTTCTTGAGATGGAACTGTGGTCCACTCCCATGAAACTTTACCTGTGGTCCACTCCCATAAACCTGTACCTGTGGTATAAACCCATGAACCTGTACCTGTGGTCCACTCCCATGAGCTGGAGCTGTGGTATCCTCCTATTGAGCCTGGAGCTGTGGTCCCATCCCTGGAATGGAGGGGTCCCTCCCCCCATTAGCCAGAATTATGATCTCCTCTTCTGAGGTCCCAGGTTGTCTATGGCAGAGGCTTTGTCTCATATTCTGGGGACAGCAAAGGCTTCTCTTATTTGCAGATTCTGATTCTCTAGAGACTGGCATTCTCTGAACAGACCTTCCACCTCCCTGAGGCCCAGCTTTGTCCTCACTCCACACTTGTTCCCAGGGATCCTTAAGTCTTGATGCTAGATGTCTCCCATTACCAGGCATACTCAGTTTTCAGTTATTTTTTCTATTACTCTTCTGCAGCCCCAGCGTACCTTCACCTGTGCCCTAATGAAACTTTTAGAGATAAAAAATCACAGTCTGGGAAGTTAATAGAAAATACTGTAATCAATAAATTGATGTAATCTTCACACTAAAAATATCAATTATACATTTGAATCATAAATTCAAATTTCTATATGTCTGCTATATATTTGTAAGTTTACTGACAAAACTTTACTTCCAAACTTCACTAATAATGTGAACAGTAAAGTAGAGGTGTGACATTGTGCTCAATACCTCAAAGGAAAGGGCCATCCAGTTCTGGAACTTTGAAGAGATAAGTGAGGTAGGAAAAACACTGCAATATCCAGACCTCACAGGAGCTATAGATAACACAGGAAGCAACTTAAATGCCACAGAGATATCAGACAACTCTCAAAGGTTCCTGGGACAGGTCTTACAGGTCTTGCCTCGAGCCAGGCAAGTTTCATTCCTACAGATGAGGATCTGGATGGTCTGTTAGTGGTTGAGGCTGCTTGGTTACTTGTCAAACCTGGGTCCATGGCCGGATGCTGGTGTGGAAATGCCAGATGAGGACTCATGTAGACCGGCTGGAACTGGAATGCTGGAGGACCCTGCACTATGCTGGACACAGGAGTTGGGAAGTTCCCAGGAAATGGTAGAGACTGAGGATGCACTGGAAATAGAACAGCACCATGGTGGAGAGGACCTGGAAAGTAGCTGATCCTCTGTGGGTAGCTCAGGGTCCTGTACAGGGCCTCTGCATGTGAAGAAATCAAGGGGTGGCTCTTTGGCCTCTCATTACAAAAGATCCAGTGCACATATTTCATTATCTTCATAAAGTGGAGACATGCATCCCAATTGCTGTTCACACCCTTCTCTTGGAGACGATCAGAGATGACTTTAGCTTTCCATTCAGTATTCCATGAGTGACCAACTTCATGTTCAAGTGCTTCCCATTCCGGAAAAGTGCCTGGCTTCCCCTTAGTCACTCCCTAATGTGGAGGGCCAGACTTGCTTGGATGCTGTTGGTGCTTCCTGGCTTCCATTTCCTTCATTCAGTGCCGGGGCATTTGCCAAATGTCCATCCTGATGTGCTGCTCCCTCCATTTTCCCTCCTGAGCTGCGTTCTAGTCCACGGTGGTCTGGGAACCCGAGCTGATGCTGTCCTGATGGATCAGCAGAGTACTCAGTGCAGAGGAGAGAAATAGTTGAAACCTCCGGAACTCATGGAAAGCCTCTCTGCAGCCCCCCGGGTAGGAGCCCAGATGGCTCGCCCTTCCCTTCCTCTCATTCACACACTCCAACCCCTGACTTCCTTGCCCAGAACAGAGTAGCTCTTAGTATATAAACACACTGCTGGCATGATTTAAAAATGAGTCTATCTCCTGGAAAAAAAAAATGTGACAGTTGTCCCTGTTCTTATAATGTGAGCTTGCCGACCCCTTCAATTCCCTAAAACCATACAGCTTTCAATGTCCTCATGTGATTTCTTAAAGAAGCAAGTCTTATTACAACTAGTTTTTTAAATAAAAAAAGCNTCTGCCTCCCGAGTGCTAGGATTAAAGGCGTGTGCCACCATGCCCAGTGGATTATGTAGCTTTTTAAAACTTCACAGCCCTTCTGTGAGATGGACCTGTGGTCCACTCACATCAGTTTAGAGCTGTGGTCCCTTCCTGGGAACCTGAAGCTGAGGTCCCCCCCTCTGAGCTAGAATTGTGATCTCTTCTTGTGTACTGGAGCTGTGGTCTCCTCCTATGAGCCTGGAGCTGTGGTCCCATCCCTGGAATGGAGGGGTCCCTCCCCCCATTAGCCAGAATTATGATCTCCTCTTCTGAGGTCCCAGGTTGTCTATGGCAGAGGCTTTGTCTCATATTCTGGGGACAGCAAAGGCTTCTCTTATTTGCAGATTCTGATCTTGGGAAGACTGATTCTCTGGAACAGACCTTCCACCTCCCTGAGGCCCAGCTTTGTCCTCACTCCACACTTGTTCCCAGGGATCCTTAAGTCTTGATGCTAGATGTCTCCCATTACCAGGCTATACTCAGTTTTCCGTTATTTTTCTATTACTCTTCTGCAGCCCCTGTATGCCTTCACCTATGCCCTAATTGAACTTCTAGAGATAAAAATCACAGTCTGGGAAGTTAATAGAAAATACTGTAATCAATAAATTGATGTAATCTTCACACTAAAAATATCAATTATACCTTAGAATATAAATTCAAATTTCTATATGTCTGCTATAATATTTGAATGTTTACTGACAAAACTGTACTTCCAAACTTCAATAATAATGTGAAACCAGTAAACTAGAGGTGTGACATTGTGCTCAATACCTCAAGGGAAGGGGCCAATAGGTTCTGGAACTTTGAAGAGATAAGTGAGGTAGGAAAAACACTGCAATATCCTGACCTCACAGAGCTATAGATAACTCACAAAGACAACTGAATGCCCACAGAGATATCAGACAACTCTCAGAGGTTCCTTGGGATAGGTCTTACAGGTCCTTGCCTCGAGCCAGGCAAAGTTTCATTCCTACAGATGAGGATCTGGATGGTCTGTTAGTGGTTGAGCAGGCTGCTGGGTACTTGGCAAACCTGGGTCCATGGCCAGAGGCTGGTGTGGAAATGCCAGATGAGGACTCATGTAGACCGGCTGGAACTGGAATGCTGGAGGACCCTGCACTATGCTGGACACAGGAGTTGGGAAGTTCCCAGGAAATGGTAGAGACTGAGGATGCACTGGGAATAGAACAGCACCATGGTGGAGAGGACCTGGAAAGTAGCTGATCCTCTGTGGGTAGCTCAGGGTCCTGTACAGGGCCTCTGCATGGGGACAAAACAAGGGTTGGCTCTTTGGCCTCTTGTTACATAAGATCCAGTGCACATATTTCATTGTCTTCATAAAGTGGAGACATGCATCCCAATTGCTGTTCACACCCTTCTCTTGGAGACGATCAGAGATGACTTTAGCTTTCCATTCAGTGTTCCATGAGTTACCAACTTCATGTTCAAGTGCTTCCCATTCCTGGAAAAGTGCCATGGCTTCCCAGTCACTCCGTAATGTGGAGGCAGCACTTGCTTGGAGATGTTCTGCTTCCTGGTTTCCGTTTACTTCATTCAGTGCCGGGGCATTTGCCGAATGTCCATCCTGACGTGCTGCTCCCTCCGTTTCCCCTCCTGAGCTGCATTCTAGTCCACAGTGGTCTGGGAACCAGAGCTGATGCTGTCCTGATGGATCAGCAGAGTACTCAGTGCAGAGGAGAGAACTACGTGAACTCCGGAACCTCCTGGAAATCTCTCTGCAGCCCCCTGGTAGGAGCCAAGGTGGCTGGCCCTTCCCTTCCTCCTGCCGCCCCACTCCTTGCCCATAACACAGTAGCTTTTGGTATATAAACACACTGCTGGCATGAATAAAACTGAGTCTATCTCCTGGAAAAAAATAATAATGTGAAAGTTGTCACTGTTCCTATAATGTGAGCTTGCCTTGACCCCCTTTCCAAAGTTCCCAAACCACACCAAGTCTTTCAATGTAATCATGTGAGTTCTTAAAGAAAGCAATTCTTATACAACATTTTTAAATAAAAAAGTTCATCTGAGTGGAATTTAGGTTTTATCTGAATGTATGCTATTTTGTGTCTTGCTATGATAACATTTAATAGTTTATAGAATTATAACAGAAAATTTAAGTTTAAAATATGTATACCTTACCTAGAAATGAAACATTCAGTCAAGTATGGCAAACCATTTATTTTAAGCTGGTAGTATAGCCATGCAGAAATTATTTATTCCAGTGACAAAAACACAGTTGTTTGTCCATGTATCCTGTGATCTATTGTAATGACAAAAAAAGAATACCAAATACATTCTGAACAGCTTAAAAAATGGTGTTTTCAACTATTGTGTTCTATTGCTTTTTATTTTACTCATTTCTGTTGTGTGTGTACATGATTTGTGTGTATGTGTGTGTGTGTGTATGTGTGTGTGTGTGTGTGTGTCCATATGCCACAATGCTAGCATGGAGGGCAATAAACAACTTTCAGGAGTCAGTCTGTCCTTCTAATGTGGCTTCTGGGGAATCATCTCAGGTCACGGGTTTGTGCAGCAAGCACTCTTTCCAGTAAAGACATTGCACCAATCTGTATATTGCTGTTCTGAAACACTTGTGTTCATACTTTAAAATAAAGAAAATTAGTGAATTTGTTGACATCATTGCCAGTTGAAATTTGCAGCATGAGATAACAGAAAATGTGAAAGAAATAGAAGGTGAATGAAACCCCAGCAGTGTAGCTTGAATTGATGAAGAGTTTCGCTCCAAAAGTAAAGCAAAGACATTTCTTAGTTCTGTATACCTAAAAGACATAGAAACAACTCCCAAAACTGCTGGCACAAGCAAGATAATTATTTAAACTATGCTATAAGAACATTTCCAGAACATAATTGAGATTAATTGCAAAACATGGCTGATTCCAGGGTCTCATCATACAAGGTGAACGTACATTACCACTTTTCTCTTGCTAAGAAGCCAAGAATATTTTCAATAATTCTTAGAGAGTTTCAAAAACACTGAGAAGAGTCAAGGTGAACAGACTGACACTAGCTATAAATAGAACGTGACAAACAGCGAGGTAAGCAAATGTAACAGACTACCCATCAAAAATGTTTAAATCTACAGGTTTGTATGGATATTAATTGAAAATAGCAATGCCATTGGACACCAGTGAAAGATGAGAAGCTACTCCACTGTTTTCAAAACTGGTAAACTGAAGAACAAATCAAGCGACTGCCCTGCCTTGTGTGGATTGTGCCTTGGGATAATCACATGTTGATTAGAGAAAGGCAGTTTGTAAAAGCATTTGACTACTGAATGAAAGAGGAAGGGTTGAAATGCTACTATTTGGAAAACCTTTGATTAAATAATGGCTCTAGGCATTATTTCTAAATTGTGACTAACATCCAAAAAGAGAGACAGAAAGATATTGCATTTCTGTAGATCAGTGAAAAATATATACAATATTTAATGTCACCTATAAGATGTGAGTACTAGAAAAACAATCCTACTTAAATGCTATCTGATCTATCTGGTAATTTACAATAATTATAGTAGCCAGAGGAGCAGAGGCAATCAGTAATGTGCAGCCAGTAGTAAGCTCTCTGCTATGAATGCCCCAGTGACTCCACCAAATAGATTATAAGGAATGGAGGGGAATATTCCATTGATTAAAATGTAATTCATAAAATAGGGATGGAGATATAGCTCAGCTGTGAGAGTGCTTGCTTATCATGCCCAGAGCCCTGGGTTTACTCCCCAGAACCACAAAGCATAAAATAAAAACAATTTCAATGCCTGGATTGTATCTTAATGAAAACTAATTATAAAGGAACCCTATGAGAACTTTTAAGGAGATAGGAATCATTTTTAAGTGTAATGATTGGTTCGGTTATACATTTTTCAAGAGTCTTTTAGAGGCCAGTGTAGAAGTATTTGTAGATTAAAGGAAACCATGTCTACAATTACTTCAAAACATTTTGTTAGGGCAGGTGGAGACACTAAAGGAAGAGCCATTAATCAGCAAGACTGGCCACAGTTGAAGGTTGTTAGAGAAATGTGTGATGACAGGCACCAGCTTCATAGTGTTTTATGTTGCTCTAGAAGTGACCTTTGTCACTCCATTCCTTCTTCCCTCCCTTCCCCAGGAAGTCGTCTCTATGATTCTTTTGACCATCTCTACAGGGGTTTTGCTCAGAATGTTATAAAATTGGAGTCACACCGTGCATAGGATTTTCATTTGTTTTCTTTGCTAAGTTTCCTCATGTTTTGTTATGGGTTGATGTACTTTTAACAGTAAGTAATATTTCATTGTCTGGGTGTACCACAATTTATGTATCTATATATTTATTTAAGGTCATTTTGGTTGCTTATAAGTTTTAGCCATTATGGATAAAATTTTTATAAATGTATGTCTATATGCCGAGCGTGGTGGTGCATGCCTTTAATCCCAGCACTCAGGAGGCAGAGGCAAGCGGATCTCTGTGAATTCAAGGCTAGCCTGGTCTACAGAGTGACTTCCAGGCCAGCTTGGGCTAAGGAGAGACCCTGTCTCAAAAAGACCAAAAATATGTATATAGGATATATATGAATGTAATTTTTCTTTGGGCTGAATACCAAGAAATATGACTGCAAAGTTGTGTGGGTGAGTTTTGAAGAAGCTTATGAACTGTCTCCAAAGTGGCATCATTTTTCATTCCAACCAGCAGTGAATGAGAGAGCTGTTCTTCCACCTCGTGCCAGCATTTGATATTGTCAGAGATCTGGTGTAGGTACACATATCTTCCTGCCAGTTTAAGTTACTTTAAAATACATTTTTTGCCGGGCGTGGTGGCGCATGCCTTTAATCCTAGCACTCGGGAGGCAGAGGCAGGTGGATCTTTGTGAGTTCAAGGCCAGCCTGGTCTACAGTGTGAGTTCCAGGACAGCTGGGGAGCTACAGGGAGACCCTGTCTTGAAAATACAAAAAAATACATTTTATTTATTATGTTTATTTTATTGTATACTGTATGTATATGAGCATATTGTCTCCATTTATGTGACTGCACCCATTTGGACAATGGCTGTCGAAGGTAGAAGAGTGCTATTTACTGTTTTTTTTCTTACTATTTACTGTTGAACTATCTCTCCAGCCTCTAAAGTACTTTTTTTGTATATTCAAAATTCTTCATCTTCACAATGAAGTTTGTAATTAGTAATTCAGAGAATTCTTCTGAGAATTAATGAATGAGGAAAGTTGTGGGAAATAGTCCAATACCTGTATTACTTAATGATACTAAAAAGGGCATTTTTTAAAATTCAGCTTTCATTCTTGACTTGTAGGATAGGGTTTGTAAATCTCTTATGTAGATATACAATAGCCATATGATTTCCTCCTCTTTCATCAAGATAACTTTTAACCTGTAAGTTAAGAAACCAGATATATAAGAACACAATACTGAAACCTTGCCTTGGGTTGGCCAAATAACAACTGTGTAACTTCAACAGTTTGGATCAATAGCACTGAGTAGCAGAAAAAAATGAATAGCCTTATTCCTCCTATTAGAATTTCTTGAGTAGATTACCTATCTTTTTGTTTGAAGTAGAGGTGTAGAGTTTACAAAACTATGACTAGTGTGTGCTGAATGCTTTGATACTTCCTATTATATGACACAATTCAGGGTGTGAGTAAATGGATAGGGCCAGTTTCTGAAAGACTGTCTTAGTCATGGCAATGAAAATGAAATTGTTTTGAAGTTTCATTGTCCAGAGTTAGAGGTTTCTTTTTACCTGAAAGGACTACAAGAAGAAATGTTTCCATTCTGACTTTCTCAACATATTAGAGTTAACCATGTCATTGCTGGACTTCCTGAGTAATAGTGATTGAGCTTCACAAAGCTCAGACAGATGTTTATACTTGGGGGTCTCCTGCATATTCCATTCAGCCAATTCCAAAAGAACTTGTTTCTTATTTTATTCACGACATCAGACCTTTTGTTTTTGCTTGAATCAAAAATAAAAATGAGATAACATCCTGTTGATTGAGATGTCTGTATGTTTTTTTGATCTGGAAAAGCAATTCTTTTCTTTCATCAATCTCAAATGTTGCTTAAGGAAAATTAATCCCTCCCAAAAGTTAATCTATGAAGAAGAAAATATTAATTACAGTGTCTTTTTATCTGTAATGCTCAGCAACATTTATACAGAAAAATGAATGGAACAAAATCTATCACATAAATTATTTTTATCTAAAGCCTTATAAGTTATCTTCCCCTTGAGGGTACATATGGAACTAGAAATTTTCTCAGTAAGACAGTAATTTGAGTTCACATGCAACTTATGTGTATCTATTAACATCAAATGACTTCAGACAACCAACTATTTTGTGCCTTTCTCCTGTAAGGCCAATATTATTTTTAACTCAAAACTTTTCTCATATTTTCTTTAGTATATGTTTTTTATTCTGTGAAAGAGCAAGGAAATGAAATAGTTCAAATGGAATGTTCTTGATATCCTTGCATTTAATAATCATCCCATACGTACCTATTAGTCATAGCATAGGAGTTAGTTGAACTTAGAAAGAGAACAGTCTTGTTAAAATACACTATATTTTCAGTAATAGTCAAAGATCTACCTGAGAAACAAAAAGAGATAAAGGAAAATGTAGGTGCATTTCAGGTGGGTGTGTCCTGTCTTCATTCTTCCTACACTAATACCTGTCAGTTTAAAATGAAAATTTGGTTTTAAAAATATTTTATTATTACTTTTTTTTTTATTAATTTTTATTTATTTCTGTATGTGTACAAATGTACTGTCTGCATGCAAGTCTGTGCACCCGTGTCGTGCAATGCCGCGGAGGTCAGAAGTGGGTGTCGGATTCTCCTGGAGCTGGAGTTCTCCTGGAATTGGAGTTTCAGACGGTTCTCAGCCGCCATGTGGGTGCTGGGGATCGAACCCGGGTCCTCTGCAAGAGCGGTCGGCGCTCTTACCCGCTAGGCCATCTCTCCAGCCCCTTATTATTACTTTTTAATTTTATGTGTATGAGTGTATTGCCTGCATGTATGTAAGTGCTCCCATGTTGTGCAATGCCCATGAAGGTCAGAAGAGGATGTCAGATCCCTAAGAACTAGAGTAAAAGATGGTTGTTACCTGTGGGTGCTGGGACTCAAACCTGAACTCTCTTCAAGAGCATCCAGTGCTCATAACTACTTAGCCATCTCTCCAGCTGATAATTTGGTTTTTATCTTCTATATGACTGCAATTACTCTTAGAATTTTATTTGAATGTTCAATGGCTGTCACCTCTGGGAGCTAAACCAGGAAGCTCACATTTGGGGGACTCTAAGCTTCCGATGGCTGAACAATGACATGGGGAGGTGTCCCGGGAAAGCTTTACATCACCTGAGGCCTGTATAATTTGAGGTTACAGAAGCAGGTATGTATGCGGCGGGGTTGGGGGGGGGGTCTTGTCCTTCCTTCTTTCCATATCTCAGCAAGAAGGACTGAAACTAAAGTAAATCTCTGCCCTCTCCCCCACAGCACACGCCACTTGTATTGCTTTCTTTTATGGCCTTGCCTCCTTTTCAAAGTTAGTCTCAGTTTGAACCTGAAAGCATATTTGTACCTCATTAAGGTGAAGGGAGAACATTTGCTTTGTCCTGCCTTGTCTCTCTGTTAAAGAACGTGTGTGAAAATGGATTTTTTTTTGAGCTCCTGTTGAGGAAATGAAAAATGGATGGATACTTTTGCCGGGGAGTCAGAGAACTGTTTTATACAGCTGCGTTAGTGAGACTAGCCTTCTGAGACGATTGATCTCCTGTATACTGTAGACTACCAGCAGTTTGATAGAACTTTCCAGACATGTCAGCAAGTCCATGTTGCTGAATTCAGACACTACACACAGGGTTTATTCCTAGATACTATGAAACAAGGCTCCAATATTGGGAATTCACTGTGGTTGCTTACCTGCAGGGTAAGGGAAAGGAGCCCAAAAGCAAGGATTTCAGGAACATGAGTATTTGTGTGAAGAATTTCCACTAACAAGCTATTTGGACTGAAAACTACAGTGGCCAGGGGAGGATGAACCAAATCTAATGAAGGAGCAATTTAACAAATGTCTCATTGATTCAAACAAGGATATGCACTAAGACTTTTGTCCAAGTTTAGTATGTGAGTTTCCTTCCTTAAAATACTTTTTGTCCACAGTATAGATTTATTTTAATATATTTGATGCTTTTTGCTTAGAGATATAATTTCAAATGCTAAAATGAATTAAACCTCTGAGAGCTGATAGTAAATAAAAAGAAAAAAGCTTGAAATAATAAAATATAGTAAAGCATTAGACTTAATAAATTAGATCACACACATATGCACACACATAATCATTAAGGGGAAGAATAACAAGACCCTGGACATGCAGCTGCTCAAGAAAAATTGTCCAACTTTATTGGCACCAGAAGGCACATTCATAGTGCAGCTGTTGATACATGTCACTAAATTGAATCCCAGATATTAGAAAGAGTATAATATACTTTAGGTTTCTCTCCTTTGGAGAAGCCAAGTCATAATCTGATTTTAAAGATAGGCATTTTTCATATTTTTAAAAGTCTTTTCACCTTTGTATGTGCCAATCCAACAATATGGGTATAATTGTGGAATTTATGTGATAAATTTCATGCAGTTTTTACTGAACATTGTAAGAAGCCTAAGAATATAAAAAACAATATATTTGCTGCTCTGCTCTGAGGGTGCCACCATTGTTTGGGGAAACAAAGTCAAATGAAAATTAAGTAACCAAGACTCACAAGTTGCTGTAAGTGAAGACACCAAGCCTGATGATCTGAGTTCGATCCCTGGAATACACATGGTAGAAGGAGAGAATAAGCTCTGTCAAGTTGTTCTCTGATCTCTTGTGCACACTCTGGCATGCATACAGACAGACAAGCACACACACACACACACACACACACACACACATAAACAAACTAACAAAGATAGTAAAACACTTCTTAATAAAAATTTAAGTAACCAAGAGCCAGGTGTCCCACAAGTCTGAATAGATCATATTCTTGTCCTTATGTAGAAATCTCCCATTTTTCAGTAGATGTAAAGTAGTGTCTTTTTTTTTTTAAACCTCCATCAACTGTACCTCTCAGCCTCCTGGCTTGAACCCTTGTGGAGCACAGATCACCTTGAGTTCCCCTTTCATTATGCTAAAGATAATGGAACTTGATAGCAGAATGGTCTGCAATAAAACTTTGGATTTAAACAAAATGCCATAAAATACGCTGTTCATAAAACCATGGGGCATCTATCCAAAAGATTATTATATGGCTATTAAGATGATTTTGTAGCTGTAAGTTGATATGAAAAAAGTTAAGATATCAAGCCTCAGATTGCTACAAACATCAAACCCCTCTGTGGATCCTACTTGTAACTACTATTTATAATGAGTCCTAATGAAACTTATCTTCTAGGTGCCACAAAGGTTTTAATACGAGAGACTTTCTTTCCTCTCCCCCATAGAACAAGGAGAAATATGATGATGATGAGGTCGTTCTCCAACTGTAAATTGGAGACAACTGTTATAGAGGTAATCTCTTATAAAACTGGTAAAACTGCCTTCTTTAATTGAAAATAGACATAGGAACTGTGAAAAGGATTATTCTCTATTCAGAACCAAATATAATACTAAAGTCTCCTTAAGCTATGCACTTAAGCAAGATATATCAATACAGGAGCTCTGACATCAGCAATGGATTATTCTACCAAGGAGATGTTGGTCAGGGGATCCAAGCCCCCACAAAAGGTAAAGGCTCCTTGCCTCTAAACTGGGATACCTGCAAGAAGAGAGGCAATAAGGCCCTGCTGTTGAAAACCTGATGTTAACATGGAAAAGATGTATTGAGACCACACATGCAAGTGTACAGATGGTCTCTGGAATACCAGAAAGTGTTACCAAAGGCCACTAAACCAATAAAGCAACTATGGGTCTCCTTGAGTCAAGCAAGACTCCTCCATCACCACCAGCTACACCTCACCTGCCTGGAAATACTGTGCAGCAGAGGCAGCCATATGCCTGTATATCCCAAATCTAATTGGCTATTAGCTCTCTCCTTGGAGGAATAACCCATGGCTGATGCCAGAAGCTTATAATATCCTCTAAGGGTTAAGGTATATGTAATAAGCCAAGTAAGGAACCCCTGTCATATTAACAGAAAAAAATGTAATTCATGGATTAACATACAACCAAACATCTGTGTCTATACCAAAATACCTACCATAATAATTAGTACTTGTTTAAATGTCCTATATATCTAATTCTTGTGCTTCATTAGTAGGATTGGAGGTATTCCTGGCCAAACTGTCAGCCCATGAAAGGAAACAGCCAGAATTGACCAGAGACCAAGACAACACCCCAGACAAAGTAGACTGTTTTGCTTCTCACCACCTGTGCCCTTTTCTAACCTAGGGAACAATCTGCAGAGAGGGTGTGGTGTGGTAGAATGTGGGGCCTGCATTGGGGTGAAAGGTGAAATACAGCAATATAGTCTGGACACTCATTTGATCAACTGTGATTGAACATACAAACCCCCCCTGTGATTGTGGGACCAGGGCTGTGTGGGGTATAGGGCCACAGAACTGCTTGCAAACTGGTTTTACATGAAGGATGCTTGTACTCATAAATTATCACTTATTGTTAAAAAATGAAAAAAAAACTGAGTGAAAGATGCAGGACAGTTATGGCAGAATGCATGATCTAGGATGGGGTGGGGTGGGGTGGGGTGGGGGGAAGGGAAAGGGAAATATGCCTGAACTGAATTGGAAAGTGATGTATGAAATACACAAAGCATCAATAAAAAAAAGAAAATTAGAAAAAAGAAAATGCCATAATGAAACCCCCCCCCCAAAAGATATCAAGTGAAAAACAGGCATAGAATTTTTGTAAATGTATTATGCAAGTAATGATTCTTCTTCACATTTTAGGTTACAGAAAAGTAGTACTTCAAGGATTCAGTATAATTTATATTAGGATGGCATATCTTCTTACCTTATAACCTTGGGGTATATTCATGCTTTAGATCTTCACTAGCTGGTTTTAAATCATTCAACCATTTTCTGACACTGCTGGTCTTGTCCTCTACCACCAAGACAGTTTCTGTCAGGGAACCTCTAAGTGACTTTCCTTCCATTGTCAAGGAAAACTTCTGTCCAGCTGAGACAATGTGATCCTGAGACTAATCTTCATTTTCCTTTGGAGAGAAGTGAAACTGTTTCATTTTCATTCTTTCTTCTCTCTCTCTCATTGGTGTTTTATGTATGTATATTTTGTGCACACTCATGAGCAAGTGAGTGTGTCTATTCTTGCACATGTGGTAGCCAGGAAATGACACATCAGAGTGCTTTCCACCACTTTTCCATTTTGGGTGGTATGTCTCTATAGCCTGTATTGCTGCTGTTACAGGCACCTGCAGCCATGCCCAATATTTTATGAGGGTCCTGGGGATTTGAACTTAAATCCTTATGCATGAATAGGAAGTGTTCTTATGCCCTTATTCATCTTCTGATCTTATAATAGTGAAAATAGAGAGGAAACTGCAATGCTTTCCATCCAGGCTGTGTATGCACAGTGCTGACTATAAATTATCTCGCAATGCAGTATAGACAAACACATACAAAAAATGTTGACAGAAATTATCATAGATTGTCAATTTATGCTTTTGGGCTATTTCATTTTCATTAAGAATTCCCCTAATTGATTTTTTCTAATGTTTGCTTTATAATAATGTAGCTTACTTCTTGGGTTGAGGGAGCTTCAACTGGGGAATTAACTCCATGGGACTGGTCTGTGGCCATGTCTATGGGGCATTTTCTTGATTGCTGAGTGATGTGGGAGGGTCTAGCCCACTGTGGGTGGTGCCACCCCTAGGCAATTTCTGTAATGTATAAGAAAACAGGCTGAGTATGGACCAGGGAAGCAAGCTAGTATGCAGTGTTCCTCCATGGCCTGTGCTTCAGCTCCTGCCTCCAGGTTCCTTCCTGAGTTCCCACCTTGGGTTCCTTTAGTGATGAACTCTGTAACCTGGGAGATGTAAGTGAAATAAACACTTTCCTACCCCAGCAATATGAAAGCAAATCATGAATTTAGGCAATAAAATATTATCTTTAAAATATCTTCAAAATATTTGACAAGCCTGAATTTATATTCCAAAGCATGTTTGTCCCTTATAACTCCACGGTGCTGTAGGTCATTTTGTCATGTTTGTCCCGTATAACTCCATGGTGCTGTAGGTCATTTTCCCCATTTACATGTGTAGACCATAGAAACCATGAGTTCAAGAGATTGGGAGGGAGGATTTAAAGTAGGACTGTCAAGTCCCAGATCATATAAACTACTAAGCGACAGAATGAGAGTTTGGTCCCAGACAATTTCAACATAGCTGAATGCTTATGATGTTTTAGGACCAGTGAGATGGCTCAGCCAACAAAAATACTTGTCCCCAAGCCTGACAAATTGAGTTTGATTCGTGGGTCCCGCATGGTGGAGGGAGAGAACTGACTCCCATAAGTCCTCCTCTGACCTTCACACTTAATGAAGCACATGCGCACCACACAGAGATAAATATATATTTTTTAAAACTTGATTTTTTAGAAAAATATTGTCAAATACTTTTTCCTTGGCTAATTCAAACTTTGAATATGCATTTGCAAAGCATATGTCCATTTCTCCCCTCTTGTGGAGTGACAGAAAACTGCTTTTGCTGCAGTAGGAAGGGCAAGAATGGAAGGAGTTGAAGATAAGATTTTTTTAAGTACTGTATTAGTGTTGTCATGCTGCTCTAACAAATGACCACAAATTAAGCAGCTTAAAACCCACATGGATTTATTATCTTGCAGTCTTGCAGGCTAGGAATCTGCAGTCTTGGCTGAGCACAGCTCCAAACCTTTCTCACAAGGCCAAATTCAAAGCTCTAGCTGGTGTGGAGTTTTTCCAGGAGGATTTGGGAGGCATTCTGCTTCCAGAATTGCTCTAAATGCTGGCAGAATTGGACTTTACGCAGTTGTACGACTGAAGTCCTGGTGGCCCTGTTGGCTGTTGACTGGGGGCAGGGGGTCATGCTTATATTTTAGAGACCAGGACATCACATCTCTTCTAGTCACAGCTCTCCTCAAGCTCCCAACACTGGAGGAAAACCTCTGCTTTAAGGTAGTCCAATGATTATGTTGGATCTAGCTGTGTGACAGCAATCTTCTTTTCTGGTCCCTATTAACAATTACATTTGGAAAAATCTCTGACAGTTCTATTTGCATAGCCTGTGACTGAATGATCAGAAAACAGAAGTTTTATGGAATCTCTATAAAATCCTGCCCACCAAAATGTTTGTTTTTACTCCCTCAAACTTTGGAGATAGACATTCACATTCCTCCCCCCCAAAGGTTAATAATGTGTCAATAATTTATGAACTTCAGTGTTTATTCCTAAACATCTAACACATTTCAGCTATCTGGAGACATTGCCCTCAAATTCCACATCTTGAATAAGTCTGTTTGTATATATTTCAAAGTGAATTTTTAAAGTCTCACATGAGGCGAATAGTTGTTTAATATATGGGCAACTCAGGAATACATAACAAGGTCACAGGACAACAGTTATTACATAGAGCGTGCATGTTGATGATCTAATTTCTAGAACAAAGTACAGCTGAGCTGCTGTGTCTCAGTTCAAGTGTCTTCATATAAAATACTTCTCTGCTCTAAATCTGGCTGTTTCCACTGTGTTTTCTTTACATGGACTAAGTTTAAACAGATAAACTCCAGGACTAGAAAAATTTCGGTTGCTCTAGTCCCTTTTCTTTTTTTTTAATTTTTTAAATTTATTTTCGTATGTGTATGAATGTACTGTCTGCATGCAGGTTTGTGCACCCGTGTCATGCAATGCCTCGGAGGTCAGAAGAGGGAGTCAAATTCCCCTGGAACTGGAGTTAAATATGTTTTCAGCCACCATGTGGGTGCTGGGGATCAAACCCGGGTCCTCTGCAAGAGCAGTCAGAGCTCTTAACCACTAGGCCATCTCTCCAGCCCCTCTAGTCCCTTTTCTAAACATAAGAAGAGGGTATCTTCTTACAAAGAAGAAAACTAGGGTGTTTTTATCCTTATCCTGAAATGCCACAAACTTAATCTGTAAGACTGTCACTGTTTTAAAGGATTAGACCCCATAAACATTATATGAAAAATATTTCAATTATTCCATTGTAAATGAGATTCATTCCTCTAATAAATTTCTCTATTCCTTAGAAAGAATTGCAATTTAAACACAATAGACCTATGATAGATATAGAGAGGGTAGATAAATTATTAGATATGTGATAGATAGATAGTAGATAGATAATAGATTACAGAAAATAATGATGAGATAGAGATGTTGGATGAGAAACATTTTGACAAGAGAGGATCCATAATGAAAGATATAAAGAAACAAAAGGCAGATGCTCTAGGTAAATTGATTGTCCTTTTAGGAGAGTTACTGAAAATAAAACAATGATGCTGGAGAGGTTGTGGGGAAAGGGGAACACTCATCCACTGGTGGTGGGAATGTAAACTTGTACAACCACTATGGAAAGCAGTGTAGAGAACCCTTAAAAGACTCAAAATGAACCTACCTAGTTATACCACTCCTGGGTATATGCCCAAAAGATTCATCTTACTGCAAGGATACATGCACATCCATGTTTATTACACCTCTCTTCACAATAGTGAAGAGCTGGAACCAACCCAAATGCCCCTCAACAGACAAGTGGATGACAAAAAATGTGGTACATCGACACAATGGAATACTATTCAGTGGTAAAAAAGATGACATTAAAAAAAAGAAAGATGACATTATGAACTTTGCAGGTAGATGGATGGAGCTTGAAGCCACTATGCTAAGTGAAGTAACACAGTCCCAGAAAAACAAATGGCGAATGGTTTCCCTCATTTGTGGATGCTAACACCAAATCCCCAGATGAAAGAGTATAGACAGCCATTGTCTGTGACCATGGGAAGGGAAAAACCCATGTGGAGCACAAGGGCAGAACTGATGGTGGTTTGGGCCTGCTGAGGAGGAGCCTTCAAACCTGACATCTTTCATATAAATATATATATATATATATATTTGTATCTATACATCTATTATTTATACATACAATTTTTTAAATTTTATTTACTTTTCATGTGTATGAATGTACTGTCTGCATGTAGGTTTGTGCACCCGAGTCGTGCAATGCTACGGAGGTCAGAAGAGGGTGTCGGATTCCCCTGGAACTGGAGTTAAAGATGGTTCTTAGCTGCCATGTGGGTGCCGGGGATTGAACCCGGGTCCTCTGCAAGAGCAGTCGGTGCTCTTAACCGCTAGGCCATCTCTCCAGCCCCCACATAAAATTTTTTTGAGACAGGGTCTCCCTTTAGTCCCAGCTGGCCTGGAGCTCACTATGTAGACCAGGCTGGCCTCCCGAGTGCTGGGATTAAAGGCATGTGCCACCATGTCCGGTTCCTACATACAANGGAGCTAAACCAGGAAGCTCACATTTGGGGGACTCTAAGCTTCCGATGGCTGAACAATGACATGGGGAGGTGTCCCGGGAAAGCTTTACATCACCTGAGGCCTGTATAATTTGAGGTTACAGAAGCAGGTATGTATGACGGGCGGGTTGGGGGGGTGGGGGGGGTCTTGTCCTCCTTCTTTCCATATCTCAGCAAGAAGGACTGAAACTAAAGTAAATCTCTGCCCTCTCCCCCACAGCACACGCCACTTGTATTGCTTTCTTTTATGGCCTTGCCTCCTTTTCAAAGTTAGTCTCAGTTTGAACCTGAAAGCATATTTGTACCTCATTAAGGTGAAGGGAGAACATTTGCTTTGTCCTGCCTTGTCTCTCTGTTAAAGAACGTGTGTGAAAATGGATTTTTTTTGAGCTCCTGTTGAGGAAATGAAAAATGGATGGATACTTTTGCCGGGGAGTCAGAGAACTGTTTTATACAGCTGCGTTAGTGAGACTAGCCTTCTGAGACGATTGATCTCCTGTATACTGTAGACTACCAGCAGTTTGATAGAACTTTCCAGACATGTCAGCAAGTCCATGTTGCTGAATTCAGACACTACACACAGGGTTTATTCCTAGATACTATGAAACAAGGCTCCAATATTGGGAATTCACTGTGGTTGCTTACCTGCAGGGTAAGGGAAAGGAGCCCAAAAGCAAGGATTTCAGGAACATGAGTATTTGTGTGAAGAATTTCCACTAACAAGCTATTTGGACTGAAAACTACAGTGGCCAGGGGAGGATGAACCAAATCTAATGAAGGAGCAATTTAACAAATGTCTCATTGATTCAAACAAGGATATGCACTAAGACTTTTGTCCAAGTTTAGTATGTGAGTTTCCTTCCTTAAAATACTTTTTTGTCCCGTTGACTTAATTAAGTAGATGTTGTGAGTAGCCTGTTATTGCTTAAGAGATATATTTGATGCTTTTTGCTTGGATATAATTTCAAATGCTAAAATGAATTAAACCTCTGAGAGCTGATAGTAAATAAAAGAAAAAAGCTTGAAATAATAAAATATAGTAAAGCATTAGACTTAATAAATTAGATCACACACATATGCACACACATAATCATTAAGGGGAAGAATGACAAGACCCTGGACATGCAGCTGCTCAAGAAAAATTGTCCAACTTTATTGGCACCAGAAGGCACATTCATAGTGCAGCTGTTGATACATGTCACTAAATTGAATCCCAGATATTAGAAAGAGTACTAATATACTTTAGGTTTCTCTCCTTTGGAGAAGCCAAGTCATAATCTGATTTTAAAGATAGGCATTTTTCATTTTTTTAAAAGTCTTTTCACCTTTGTATGTGCCAATCCAACAATATGGGTATAATTGTGGAATTTATGTGATAAATTTCATGCAGTTTTTACTGAACATTGTAAGAAGCCTAAGAATATAAAAAACAATATATTTGCTGCTCTGCTCTGAGGGTGCCACCATTGTTTGGGGAAACAAAGTCAAATGAAAATTAAGTAACCAAGACTCACAAGTTGCTGTAAGTGAAGACACCAAGCCTGATGATCTGAGTTCGATCCCTGGAATACACATGGTAGAAGGAGAGAAGCAACTCTGTCAGTTTTGTTCTCCTGATCTCTTGTGCACACTCTGGCATGCATACAGACAGACAAGCACAACACACACACAACACACCACACACACACAAAACAACTAACAAAGATAGTAAAACACTTCTTAATAAAAATTTAAGTAACCAAGAGCCAGGTGTCCCACAAGTCTGAATAGATCATATTCTTGTCCTTATGTAGAAATCTCCTCATTTTTCAGTAGATGTAAAAGTAGTGTATTTTTTTTTTTTAAAAACCTCCATCACTGTACCTCTCAGCCTCCTGGCTTGAACCCTTGTGGAGCACAGATCACCTTGAGTTCCCCTTTCATTATGCTAAAGATAATGGAACTTGATAGCAGAATGGTCTGCAATAAAACTTTGGATTTAAACAAAATGCCATAAAATACGCTGTTCATAAAACCATGGGGCATCTATCCAAAAGATTATTATATGGCTATTAAGATGATTTTGTAGCTGTAAGTTGATATGAAAAAAGTTAAGATATCAAGCCTCAGATTGCTACAACATCAAACCCCTCTGTGGATCCTACTTGTAACTACTATTTATAAGGGTCCTAATGAAACCTTATCTTCTAGGTGCCACAAAGGTTTAATACGAGAGACTTTTTTTTTCTCCCCCCCCCACCTAAACAAGGAGAAATATGATGATGATGAGGTCGTCTCTCCAACTGTAAATTGGAGACAACTATTATAGGAGGTAATCTTATAAAACTGGTAAAACTGCCTTCTTTAATTGAAAATGACATAGGACTGTGAAAAGGATTATTCTCTATTCAGAACCAAATATAATACCAAATCTCCTTAAGCTATGCACTTAAGCAAGTATACAATACAGGAGCTCTGACATCAGCATGGATTATTCTACCAAGGAGATGTTGGTCAGGGATCCAAGCCCCCACAAAGGTAAAGGCTCCTTGCCTCTAAACTGGGATACCTGCAAGAAGAGAGGCAATATAAGGCCCTGCTGCTTGAAAACCTGCTGTTAACATGGAAAAGATGTATGTGAGCACACATGCAAGTGTACAGATGGTCTCTGGAATGCCAGAAGTGTTACCAAAGGCCACTAAACCAATAAAGCAAAATGGTCTCCTTGAGTCAAGCAAGACTGCCATCACACCAGCTACAACCTCACCTGCCTGGAAATACTGTGCAGAGAGGCAGCCATATGCCTGTTTATCCAAATCTAATTGGCTATTAGTCTCTCCTTGGAGGAATAACCAAGGCTGATGCCAAAGCTTATATCCCCTCTAAGGTTAGGAGATGATATAAGCCAAGTAAGAACCCTGTCATATTAACAGAAAAAAAGGTAATTCATGGATTAACAACAAATCCAAACATCTGTGTCTATACCAAAATACCTACCATAATAATTAGTACTTTTAAATGTTTAAATCCTATATATTAATTGCCTTGTGCTTCATTAGTAGGATTGAAGGTATTCCTGGCAAAACTGTCAGCCCATGAAAGGAAACAGCCAGAATTGACCAGAGCCAAGACAACAGCTCCAGAAGAAAAGTAGACTGTTTTGCTTCTCACTCACTGTGTCCCATTTTCTAAAGCCTAGGGAACAATCTGCAAAGAGGGTGTGGTAGAAATGTAAGGGCCTGCATTGGGGTGAAAGGTGAAATACAGCAATATAGTCTGGACACTCATTTGATCAACGTGATTGAACATACAAGCCCCCCCTGTTGGATTGTGGGACTCAGGGCTGTGTGGGTATGGGGCACAACTGCTTGCAAACTGGTTTTACATGAAGGATGCTTGTACTCATAAATTATCACTTATTGTTAAAAAAAAATGAAAAAAAAACTGAGTGAAAGATGCAGGACAGTTATGGCAGAATGCATGATCTAGGATGGGGTGGGGTGGGGTGGGGTGGGGGGAAGGGAAGGGGAAATAATGCCTGAACTGAATTGGAAAGTGGATGTATGAAATACAAATAAACAAATAAAAAAAGAAAAATTAGAAAAAAGAAAAGGCCATATGGAAACCCCCCCCAAAAAGATATCAAGTGAAAAACAGGCATAGAATTTTTGTAAATGTATTATGCAAGTAATGATTCTTCTTCACATTTTAGGTTACAGAAAAGTAGTACTTCAAGGATTCAGTATAATTTATATTAGGATGGCATATCTTCTTACCTTATAACCTTGGGGTATATTCATGCTTTAGATCTTCACTAGCTGGTTTTAAATCATTCAACCATTTTCTGACACTGCTGGTCTTGTCCTCTACCACCAAGACAGTTTCTGTCAGGGAACCTCTAAGTGACTTTCCTTCCATTGTCAAGGAAAACTTCTGTCCAGCTGAGACAATGTGATCCTGAGACTAATCTTCATTTTCCTTTGGAGAGAAGTGAAACTGTTTCATTTTCATTCTTTCTTTCTCTCTCTCTCATTGGTGTTTTATGTATGTATATTTTGTGCACACTCATGAGCAAGTGAGTGTGTCTATTCTTGCACATGTGGTAGCCAGGAAATGACACATCAGAGTGCTTTCCACCACTTTTCCATTTTGGGTGGTATGTGTCTCTATAGCCTGTATTGCTGCTGTTACAGGCACCTGCAGCCATGCCCAATATTTTATGAGGGTCCTGGGGATTTGAACTTAAATCTTATGCATGAATAGGAAGTGTTCTTATGCCCTTATTCATCTTCTGATCTTATAATAGTGAAAATAGAGAGGAAACTGCAATGCTTTCCATCCAGGCTGTGTATGCACAGTGCTGACTATAAATTATCTCGCAATGCAGTATAGACAAAACACATACAAAAATGTTGACAGAAATTATCATAGATTGTCAATTTATGCTTTGGGCTATTTCATTTTCATTAGAATTCCCCTAATTGATTTTTTCTAATGTTTGTTTATAATAATGTGCTACTTCTTGGTTGAAGAGAGCTTCATTTGGGGAATTTCTCCATGGACATGGTTGTGGCCATGTCTATGGGGCATTTTCTTGATTGCTGAGTGAATGGTGGGAGGGTCTAAGCCCACTGTGGGTGGCCACCCCAGCAAATTTCTGTAATGTATAAGAAAACAGGCGAGTAATGGACCAGGGAAGCAACTAGTATGCAGTGTTCCTCCATGGCCTGTGCTTCAGCTCCTGCCTCAGGTTCCCGTTCCGGAGTTCCCACCACTTGGGTTCTTTAGTGATGAACTCTGTAACCTGGGCAGATGTAAGTGAAATAAACACTTTCCTACCCAGCAATATGAAAGCAAATCATGAATTAGGCAAAAATATTATCTTTAAAATATCTTCAAAATATTTGACAAGCCTGAATTTATATTCCAAAGCATGTTTGTCCCTTATAACTCCACGGTGCTGTAGGTCATTTTGTCATGTTTGTCCCGTATAACTCCATGGTGCTGTAGGTCATTTTCCCCATTTACATGTGTAGACCATAGAAACCATGAGTTCAAGAGATTGGGAGGGAGGATTTAAAGTAGGACTGTCAAGTCCCAGATCATATAAACTACTAAGCGACAGAATGAGAGTTTGGTCCCAGACAATTTCAACATAGCTGAATGCTTATGATGTTTTAGGACCAGTGAGATGGCTCAGCCAACAAAAATACTTGTCCCCAAGCCTGACAAATTGAGTTTGATTGTGGGTCCCGCATGGTGGAGGGAGAGAACTGAACTCCCATAAGTCCTCCTCTGACCTTCACAACTTAATGAAGCACATGCGCACCACACAGAGAAAATATATATTTTTTAAAAACTATTTTTTTAGAAAAATATTGTCAAATACTTTTTCCTTGGCTAATCAACAAACTTTGAATATGCATATTGCAAAGCAATGTCCATTTCTCTCTCTCTCTTTTGTGGAGTGACAGAAAACTGCTTTTGCTGCAGTAGGAAGGGCAAGAATGGAAGGAGTTGAAGATAAGATTTTTTTAAGTACTGTATTAGTGTTGTCATGCTGCTCTAACAAATGACCACAAATTAAGCAGCTTAAAACCCACATGGATTTATTATCTTGCAGTCTTGCAGGCTAGGAATCTGCAGTCTTGGCTGAGCACAGCTCCAAACCTTTCTCACAAGGCCAAATTCAAAGCTCTAGCTGGTGTGGAGTTTTTCCAGGAGGATTTGGGAGGCATTCTGCTTCCAGAATTGCTCTAAATGCTGGCAGAATTGGACTTTACGCAGTTGTACGACTGAAGTCCTGGTGGCCCTGTTGGCTGTTGACTGGGGGCAGGGGGTCATGCTTATATTTTAGAGAACCAGGACATCACATCTCTCTCTAGTCACAGCTCTCCTCAAGCTCCCAACACTGGAGGAAAACCTCTGCTTTAAGGTAGTCCAATGATTATGTTGGATCTAGCTGTGTGACAGCAATCTTCTTTTCTGGTCCCTATTAACAATTACATTTGGAAAAATCTCTGACAGTTCTATTTGCATAGCCTGTGACTGAATGATCAGAAAACAGAAGTTTTATGGAATCTCTATAAAATCCTGCCCACCAAAATGTTTGTTTTTACTCCCTCAAACTTTGGAGATAGACATTTACATTCCTCCCCCCCAACAAAGGTTAATATGTGCCAATAATTTAGGAACTTCAGTGTTTATTCCTAAACATCTAACACATTTCAGCTATCTGGAGACATTGCCCTCAAATTCCACATCTTGAATAAGTCTGTTTGTATATATTTCAAAGTGAATTTTTAAAGTCTCACATGAGGCGAATAGTTGTTTAATATATGGGCAACTCAGGAATACATAGCAAGGTCACAGGACAACAGTTATTACATAGAGCGTGCATGTTGATGATCTAATTTCTAGAACAAAGTACAGCTGAGCTGCTGTGTCTCAGTTCAAGTGTCTTCATATAAAATACTTCTCTGCTCTAAATCTGGCTGTTTCCACTGTGTTTTCTTTACATGGACTAAGTTTAAACAGATAAACTCCAGGACTAGAAAAATTTCGGTTGCTCTAGTCCCTTTTCTTTTTTTTTAATTTTTTAAATTTATTTTCGGTATGTGTATGAATGTACTGTCTGCAGCAGGTTTGTGCACCCGTGTCATGCAATGCCGCGGAGGTAGAAGAGGGAGTCAAATTCCCCTGGAACTGGAGTTAAAATGTTTACCACTCATTTTTTTTTTGTGGGTGCTGGGGATCAACCCGGGTCTCTGCAAAGAGCAGTCAGAGCTCTTAACCACTATGCCATCTCTCCAGCCCCTCTAGTCCCTTTTCTAAACATAAGAAGAGGGGATCTTCTTACAAAGAAGAAAACTAGGGTGTTTTTATCCTTATCCTGAAATGCCACAAACTTAATCTGTAAGACTGTCACTGTTTTAAAGGATTAGACCCCATAAACATTATATGAAAAATATTTCATTATTCCATTGTAAATGAGATTCATTCCTCTAAGAAATTTTCTCTATTCCTTAGAAAGAATTGCAATTTAAACACAATAGACCTAGATAGATATAGAGGGGTAGATAAGATTATTATATGTGATAGATAGATAGTAGATAGATAATAGATTACAGAAAATAATGATGAGATAGAGATGTTGGATGAGAAACATTTTGACAAGAGAGGATCCATAATGAAAGATATAAAGAAACAAAAGGCAGATGCTCTAGGTAAATTGATTGTCCTTTTAGGAGAGTTACTGAAAATAAACAATGAATGCTGGAGAGGTTGTGGGGAAAGGGGAACACTCATCCACTGGTGGTGGGAATGTAAACTTGTACAACCACTATGGAAAGCAGTGTAGAGACCCTTAAAAACTAAAATGAACCTACCTAGTTATACCCAGCCCTGGGTATATTCCCAAAAGATTCATCTTACTGCAAGGGATACATGCACATCCATGTTTATTACACCTCTCTTTACAATAGGAAGAGCTGGAACACCCAAAATGCCCTCTCAACAGACAAGTGATGCAAAAAAATGTGGTACAAAAATCTACAAATGGATACTATTTCAGTGGTAAAAAAGATGACATTAAAAAAAGAAGAAAGATGACATATGAACTTTGCGGTAGATGGATGGAGCTTGAAGCACTATGCTATAATGAAGTAACAACACGTCCCAAAAAAACAAATGGCGATGGTTTTCCCTCATTTGTGGATGCTAACACACAAATCCCCAGATGAAAGAGTATAGACAGCCATTGTCTGTGACATGGGAAGGGAAAACCCATGTGGAGCAACAAGGGCAGAACGATGGTGGTTTGGGCCTGCGTGAGGAGGAGCCTTCAAACCTGACAATCTTCCATATAAATATATAATATATATATATATACTATAGATTATAATAATTATAGATTATTAATATAATATAATATTAGCTGCCAAACGTGCTTTTCATCTCTTTCTCAGTTTTTCTCAAATATTCTCCATGGGGAAGTTTACTGTTTTGAACAGAAGTTCACTTTTCAGTCAGTTCTTGATGCAGTCCTTCTGTTGTTGTTATTGTTTCCAAATGCATCACTCCCAACTGCTTTAGACAAAAGCTCAAAGGGCCATGCACAGGAAATACAACAACATAAATATAACAATCCACAGATGAGGGATACCATTTGTCGTTTTTTTTTTCTCGACGACTGTGTACTAGTTCACTCACGCATGATGTCCGCTCGCTCCAGCCTTTTCCTGCAAAGCTCATGATGTCATCTTTCTTTAACTGCTGCATAGAACTCCATTGTGTAGTGTACCACATTTTCTCTATCCACTCCCAGTTAGGCGATTAAGGTTGGTTCACGAGCTCCTTGCTATTGTGAAGAATGCTGCAATAAACATGGCCATGGCATGATATCGCTCTCTGGTGGGGTGAGGTCTGTGGAGGGTAACATGCCCGGAGTGGTATGGCAGGTCAGGTGGCAAGTTCATGCCAAGTCTTCCAAGGTTCTCCACACTGCTCCATAGTGGTGCATGAGTTTACATTCCCACCAGCATGGATGAGTGGTTCCCTATTCCCAAAACCTATTCCAGCAACTTGTATCATTGTTTTCTGGATTCTAGCCAGTCTTATGGAGTAAGATGATATCTTTTTTTTTTTTTTTTTTGGTCTGTTTTGAAACAGGGTCTCCCTGGTAGCCCTAGCTGTCCTGAACGCACTCTGTAGACCAGGCGGCTTTGAACTCACAAAGATTCGCCTGCCTCTGCCTCCCAAGTGTAGGATTAAAGGCGTCGCCACCTCGCGCTGGCTTGTAAGATGATATTCTTAAAGTGGTTTTGATTTGCATTTCCCTTGATTAGTGATGCTAACACTTCTTAAGGTGTTTCTTAGCCATCTCTAATGTCCTCACTTGTGAAGTCTGTTCAGCTCTTTGCTCCATCTATTGAGGGTCATATTGTTTTCTTCCTTCTTGTTTTTTGAGTAGTTTAATATTCTGTCTAAATAATGCTTTGTCAGATGTTTCTGCTGGTGAAGGTTTCCTCCCACTCTGTGAGGATTTCATATTCACTTCCTTGATGTTTCTTTTGATTGTACAGGGTTTTGAGTTTAATGAGGTCCCATTTGTCATTGTCGTAAGTCATTGACTAGCGCAGCTGCGTGTCTGATTGAGAAGTCTTTTCCCTATGCCTAATGTCTTGTAGTCCGCTGCCAACTTTTTCCTTCTATCGCCTTCAGAGTTTGGGGTTTCCATTGAGGTCTTTGATCGCATCTGGAGTTACTTTTGTACCAGGGAGAGAGAAGGGGTATTAATTTCATCTCTACAAGTGGTGGATCCAGTTTTGTGCCAACACCACTTGCTGAAGATTCTGTCTTTTCTCCATTGTGTCTTCTTGGCCCACCTGTTCAAATATGAGATGGCTGAAGGATGTATGTGCTCAGGTTTGGATCTTCGTTTTTTCCATTGGCCAACAGGTTCTGTTTTAGTGCCAGTACCAGTCTCTTTTTATGACTATGGCCCTGTAGTATAGTATTGGGAGTCTGGTATAGAAGATCCCCTGTGTAGCTCTTCTCGCTCAGGGTTGTTTTGTCTATTCAGGGTCTTTTGTTTCCAAATAATGAATTTAAGGACGTTTTTTTTCCAAGCCTATGAAGAAAACTCTGGGGATTTGATTGGAATTGCGTTAAATCTATACAAGAGTTTCGGTAGAATGGACACTTTTACAATGTTAATTTTCCCAATCCATGAGCATGGGAGGTTTTTCCATCTTCTGATGTCTTCTTCAATTTCTTTCTTTAAAGGTTTAAAATTTTTGTTGCAGAGATCTTTGGTGTCTTTGGTTAGGTTTGTTCCTAGGTATTTTATTGTTTTTGAGGCTATTGTGAGTGGGAAGGTCTCTTTTAATTATTTCTCTGGTTCCTTGTTCTTGGTGTAAAGAAAGGCCATTGATTTTTTTTAGGTTAATTTTGTATTCTGCCACTTTGCTGAAGCTGTTAATCATTTCTAGGAGTTTTCTGGTGGAGTTTTTAGCATCCCTTTATAAACCAAACATGACATCTTTCAGCCTAATAAAGAAAAAAAATCATAAGCTGAAGATGCCAAAACCTATGATATATGTGGCATGTGTATATGCATATTTTGGAGTGATACAAATTAGAGGGAATAACAACAACAACAACAACAACAGGAAGACTGGGTCAAAGAACTGACTGAAATGGTAAACTGCTCAAATCTGTAAACTTCTGCACTGAAATTTTTAAAAGTAACTGAGAGAAAGATGAAAAACATGTTTGGCAGAATGCATGAGCTCTGGAGAGGTGTGGGGGGTGGCAAGGAAGGTGGCAGTAGTCTAGATTTGATTGGAAATTTTGTATGAAATTCACAAAGTTTCAATAAAAACTGGCTTTGAAAAAAAAGAAAATGAGCTAGGGGAAAAAAGTCTTGGCTTTAGATGTCAATGAAGGTATGTACAGTTTGCTCCCTCTTTATCCAACAGCTACTGGTGAAACAGAGTTCCAGGAAGAAGCAGTACTTGATACCACAGATGGTCACGATGTTAACAGCACATCTGTTGTCTGCAGTAAATGACATGTAATCCAGTGCATGGCCTAAGGATGTATATTAGTCAGGGTTCTCCAGAAATTAGACCAAATAAGATGTATATATAGACAAAGTAAATGTATAATAATTCAAGGAATTGGCTTACAAAGTTATGGAGGCTTTCAAATCCAGAATCACCAAGGTGGGCTTGTTGGCTAAAGACCAAAGGGTACACTTCAAGTGCAAGAACTCTCAGGAAAAGACCCAGGGAAGAATCAGCCCCGCAGGAGAGTACTGAAAGTCATCCTCTGGAGAAGTCTCTCTTGCTGGGGGAAGTCTGGCTTTTGTTGTAGTAGGCTTTCATTGATGAGGTCCACCCATATCATGGAAGGTAGTCTGCTCTATTCAAAGTCTACTCATGTAAATGTTAATCTATCTCAATACATCACTACAGAAATAACCAGAATAATCCAGACTGTAGGTCTTAGGAACCCAGCCCTGGTCAAGTTGGAAGAAACTCATCATCACTAGAAGCATTTTTATCTTCTGAACTTTCTGGTCTGATTTCTTAACTATTTAAAACATTTTAATTTACATGACTATAAAGACAATATTAATATGATTGTGCTGGATAGCTTTAGAGTCAACTTGACACACCTGGGTTGAGGGAGCCTCAATTGGGGAATTGTCTCCATTGGATTGGCCTGTGGCCACATCTGTGGAGTATTGTCTTGATGGTGGAGCAGTATGGGAGGGCCCAGCCCACAATGAGTGGTGCCACCCTGGGCAGGTTGCTGTGTACCATATAAGAGGGCAGGCTGGGCATGGGCCAGGGGAGCAAGCCAGTGAACAGCATTCCTCCATGGCCTGTGCTTCAGCTACTTCCTCCAGGTTCCTGCCCTGAGTTCCTGCCTTGGGTTCCCTGAGTGACGAACTACAACCCAGGAGATGTGAGCTGAATAAACCCTTTCCTCCCCAAGTTGGTGTTGGTCAGAGTGTTTTGTCACAGCAATGGAAGACAAACTAGAACAATGACCTTTGTTTCCAGGATCAGATTCCTTTGCCTACCAGCAACAAGTATGTACAGATTGTAACCCATTATAAGTACTAGTGTCTGTCATCCCCAAGTGCCTACTGCCTGCCAGGCACTATGCTGTGCTCCATACATCAAACATACAAAGTAGATTACACTACCTCCCTGTCACTGAAGAGTAGGGAGTTTGAAATTAATCAATTATCCTGCTTAGGAAACAGAGTCAAATAGTGAAGAGGAATGATCAGGTTAAGTCTTTTTATGCTGAATCTCAATTTTCTATTATTAAATACTTGGAACTCAGTGCTTTCTTTGCCTAAGAAGTCCACAGCTTGCTCTGAATATCACAGTTAAGACATAGTGGTAAACAATATAACCTAATTAATAAAGCCAAGAGGAAATGAAAAATTTGAAGAAAATATTTCAGTGGCTGATAATGAGGCGATAGTCCTCCATTGTTTACTGAAAATAAGAGCTATCCTAAAATTCTCTTATTCTCAGCTGATTAAAATGAATAACATCACTGCTAATGCTTCTTGAATAACTGTTCAAATTCTCTGAAAATGGTTGCAGTAAAAAGGGCTGTCAGAAAAGCAAAATGACTCTCTTTCATGCTGGTATAGCACATCTAGTCTAGAGATCACATAGACTGCCCAGGCTACAGCTTCCTGAAGTTGTGTTAAAGCCAGCATGGCTAGCTGCTCCTTTGCATTGAGAGGCAAGGAGCATCTGGTGTTTTCCAAGGTGCAGAATCTGAGTAGATCTGGGATTTATTTGTTGATTTCATTCATTTACAAAAGGAAACAAAAGCACTCCCCTTTGGGGGAAGGATTTACATAATTTAATTAAATGATCCTTGGTTCTTTCTCCAGCATGCAGATGCAGTGGATAATACCCCGGATGTCTTTTACTCATTGGTTCCTGTCTACTTTGATGGCCCCAGGTACATATTTGGGAGGATAAACTTTTAGTGGGTAGGAGAAGGGAGCCCACTACAAAGAACCTACTAGTTCCCACTGTTAAGGGGAACAGACACTAAGGTTAGCAATGCCTGATGTATAGACTTCATGCTGGTTGAATCCATCTCTCCACTGTGTTCATGTAAAAACCCAATTTACCTTGACAAGTCATGTTAATGTTCCCTTTTCATTCATAGATTTCAGAAGGGAAATGGGATGGATTTTGAGATATGAGAGACCTCCTGAGGCATTTTGGGTGTAGGTCTTCTTATTCTTATGGAAGGAGCCAGAAAAGAACATGCCCATCTTTGTCACATGACCATGCCTTGTCTGAGTGGGGAAGATAATCTGGAATGGTAATCATTGTTTACTGACCATGCAGGAAGCTGACACAGTGCCATTAGAGAAGACAGGTACTTTGCTTTTGACATATAAATGAACCATTTGAATAAATCAACCCTGTTATTTTATTGAGTTACAGGTTTCTGTGATTTGGGACTGAGTGCCTCTACACCCATCTGATCAAAGCTTTTGAATTCTTCCTGACGGTTATGTCTTTTCTTTGAAGGATATGTGACTTATTTAGTCATTTTTTTCAGTGAGCTTATCTGTGAATAATGCTGAGTCATGCATAGTGTCTCATTTTTGTAGAAGCATGTGTTGTGGAGGATGTGTGGCATGAAAGTCAGACTCGTGCCACACTGTGGTGTGAGCACTATGGAGTGTGCATGGAATGTGTGTGTGTGTGTGTGTGTGTGTGTGTATGGAATGCTACTAATGTCTAGATTTTACTTAGGGATGAACTACTGTCACCAGTTTTCCTTCAAATACACACACAGATACATAGACATAGACACACACACACACACACACACACACACATTCATGGGGAAGAAAAATAACCTCAAAGACTCTAAACACTTAGAGTATGTGGTTGAATACATTTACAATATGAGTTGAAGAAACCAGTGATAGTGTATCAGAACATTACAGAAATGCAATAGTCTCTGAATATTATCTTAATTGAAATAAAGACCAAGATAGAGGGTCTGTCTCTAAGTCTATGAGGCAAACAGAACTGTAAACATCACACTCAAGAATCAGACAACAACTTAATGCTTGTTTGTGCAGTGAGGATTACAACATGCAAAACACAGGAGAGTGCATGCTTTTGTGGGTTTGTTTATACCAAAAAAAAAGGGTTGATCTTATAATACTGCTTAGGACTCCATGTCCCCCCCCCCCACCACTCCAAGTGTATGCATAGAAACTCTATGTGATGGTTACCGGAGATGAGGTCTTTGAGAGGTACTTAGTCTTAGAGGAGGCCAAGAAGATGGCACCTTCATGCTGGGATTTGAATGAAGAGATACAGAAGAGTTTATTTCCTTTCTTTTATATCATATGAGAACGCAGGGAGAAAAATATTTATTTATATAAACATATTCTATTTGGAATAAGACTCTTATCACAAAATAAATCCCCCAGCACCTTAATACTGGACTGCCAGCCACCCAAACTGAGAAATAGATGTCTGTTTTTAATTCGCTGGTCTGTGATTGACAGTGGTTGAAGGAGAATAACACAGAAATCCAGTTATTCTTTTCAAGCTCACTCACCCTAAAAGGATCTCTATGAATGCACGGCCAAGTTGAGAGTGATCAGGAACTGTGATTTATCTATCTCAGGCAGAGACTACTTTAGGTGCAAAGGATGGATCCATCATTAGCCTTGGATTTGTCTTCTCTATTTAGGGAGACTCACTGCGGGTAAAGTTCCATAGTTAGTTGTAGAGAGGGGAGCCATTCCCTTTCACATGTTAGTAATTCTGCTGTACATTTTTCTCTCAGATATTTGTTCTTTTTTTCCCCTGGAGTAAAAAAGCCCAGTTGATGGACATTAGAGAGTAGTGACAGCTGCCTGCTACCTTTGTGCAGAGAAGGAAAATGGGTGAGGTAGGCCTTAAACTCATGAAGTCTCATTGTAATTTGGTATTTACCTGAAACCTGGGATGCCATAGCATAATAACCCAGCTCGTTCACAGACTTTGTGCTCCAGAGAATCCAGCTTCTAGAAGTCAAAGATCTCCAACCTCAGCATAGTAGGCTCAGTTCCCGTGGTTATCTTGTGAACTTGCTGAATCTGCTAACTAGGGGAACAGAATTTACCACACATGAAACACACCACTCATTCCATACCTGTGACTCACCTGGTAAATGTTTCTTAGCTGTTAAAGAATTAACATGTACATGCTGTCACTGTCGTGCAAGCTCATATGAACAAGTTCCCAGAGGCCTGGAAGCCTTTGTTTCCTTACGTTCATGCACCAGCCCATGCTCTTAAAATATTCCCACTCCCTTTTCTACAGTAACTGGGGAAATAGGCAGCAGGCCCCAATCTCAGCCAAGGAACTGTTGGCAACTAATTACTGCAGGGTGATGAAGAGCAGATCTTCTTTAAAGGAGTGACCCTAGATAGGATGACTAAACCCTAGTGGATGAAGTTCTACCAAGGGATATCTGGGTACAGGTGCTTGACTGTATAGACCTTAACATATAGGACAGAATGCACTGGTGTTGGTGGCACACAATTAACATGTAGGACAGAATGCACTGGTGTTGGTGGCGCACACCGGTAGGATATGCTGAAGAGGCAGAGGCAGGAGGATCTCGAGGTCAAGGCCAGCCTGGGCTACATGGAGACCTTTCCTTGGGCTGGAGAGATAGCCTAGCAGTTAAGAGCTATAATGTCATAAAAACTCATTCTTTAAACTCTTCAGGAAAAGATTTAGACATACAAAGATGTGTTTGACCCATTTTTCTATTTTAGAAAGTTATACCTTTTTAAGGAAATTACCCATCTGTGGAAAACTTTGGAACCAGACAAGTCAAGATTTGGCATTTGGTTCTACCTCTTGCTGTTTGTAAAAGTTCTGGAAATGGCTTAATTTTTTTCCCCTCTTTTTATTGAGCATTTGTGCATTTCATACAATGGTTCCTAATCAAATATAGTCCCCCCAACACCCCAACCCCCTCATCAGAACTCATGCATTATGTCATCCAAGCTAAGCCCTATCCAATCAAGCTTTTGAACCTGGATGTCCTGTGCAGATTTATGCACTGGAGTCTAGTCAGCACATCTATAAATCTTAAGTAAGACATACTCTTCCTCACCAGCAGTTCTCAGTCTCCAGTAGTTCTCAGTCCAGGGTCAGTCTCTGACCCATTTCTCTTTCTCCATCCTGGGACCTTGTCTGAGTTCCATGGGTCCTGTGGCTGATGCCAACATCACCACAAGTTCACATGTGGAAGCTTCCAGTGGTCTGTGAGCCTCCGCTTCCCTGTGTTCATGCCCCAGCCCTGGCTCTTACAATCTTTCTGCCTCCTCTTCCGCAATGATTCCTGTGAAAACAAAGTATTCGAGGCTGGATATTTTATAATGAAAAGAAACTTGATCTCATATTCTAGAGATCTGTACTGGTGACTTTTCTGTTTCTGTGATAAATACCATGACAAAAAGCAACATAAAGAACCCTTTGCCATATTTGGCTTTGGGTTCATAGCGATAGAGTCCATCGTGGCAGGTAGGCGTGGCGGCTCCAGAAAAAGCACAGCAGCAAGAGCAGGAAGCTGGCTGACCACACTTCCATCAACACACAAGAAACAAAGATAGAACAAAAAGTGGGGTGAGGCTATCAAAGCCTGCCCACGCCCCAACTCCAGTAATGTATGTACTACCTCCAACAAAGCTCCATCTCCCAAAAGTTCAATAACTTTCCCAAATAATGGCACCAACTGGGACCATGTTCAAATACATGAGCCTAGGGGAGAGATTTTTCTTTCAAACTACAAGCTCCAAGAGTGTGGAGCCAGCATCTGCTCATCCCTGATAAGAACCTCATGACTGCATCAGAACATCCTGGTGAAGAAATAAAGAGACAGAGAAGGGGTCAGGCTTTCTGAGTCAACAACAACCTGGTCTTGTGGGAACTAGTCTAGCACCCCAGGATCCAACCCTCCCTCATGAGACAGCATTGCTCCATTCATAGTGGTGGAACCCAATGACAGACTTATTTTCCACTAGGTCCTTCCTCTTGAAGATTCTGTCATATTAATACCACCACACTAGGACCCAAGCATCCAGCATTCAAACCTTTGAGGAACAGTCACACCCAAACAGTAACATGGACTATTATTTGTTACAGAACAAAACTCTAGTGCAGTGCTTACTAGGTAACTAGGGGCCAGTAAGTAACTGCCATATGGAGAGAAGAGTGGACATCTTCATGACTGAGATGGACCCAAATTAAAATTTATCCTAACTCCCCTTCTCATTCTCAAATGAATAATGAATTATTTAGTCATTGTAATTAGTTATTCTGTTTAAGAGCTTAAGTTTTATAGAAAAGCCTGTGGGATGCTGCTAAGAGAGAGTTACTTGCCCCAAATTGTTTAGCTTCTGAAATTTTCACCAACCACAAGGAATACACATGGACAGTTAGGTTCATATATTTCAAAAGTAGAAGGTGGTATAAGTCTGGAAATTAAAGAAGAGGCTTAGGTCTCAGGTAGCACTGAAAGATGGATTTGGTGATGGAAGGAGACAGGTATGAAAGGAGCTTCACCGCAGCTGGGGTTTATGTAGCTGCCTGCCTTCTGGGCTGGTTTGTTTGCTTTCTAAAACTCAGTAGTGATATGAGTATAAAATTGCTTGAATATTCTTACAAATTCAGATTAAATTGGATTCACGAGCTAATACAGTGTTATTATTAGGGACTGAATCATTCACTCTGAAACCATTATCTGGTACATTTCAGAAATAAAAATTTAGTAGATGTGCCATTCTTCTGTTTTTACTTGCTGAGTAGAATACAAACCTCACAAGGTCATATGGGGCAGAGATTAGTTGGCAGGATAGCTCCCATGCAAACAGTCCTACATGTCAGGAGATCCAGGGAAATATTTACTTAGGGGCAGTCTCAAGAGTAGGCATTAGCAGTTTACTCATTCAGAGTAGGGAGATTTCTAAGACAGGGAAAATCTTGTGTAAGCACGCATCTATTTATGGGAAGGGGGAAAGCAAATCAGATTCCATTTTCTTTCCTTCTTGCTCTTAATCAAGGGCTGCATCAGTAGCACCCAGGGACCTTCTGCCACATATACCTGGAGCATCATATCAAGGCTACTAAATTACAATGGGTAGTTGAGTGGTTAATGGACCTGAAAAAGCTTCCAAGTTGAGTCTGTTGTGCAATCTGGGATGCGAAATAATTCTATAGGTCTGCGTTTCTTAAGTTACACGATGAATTGGAATTATTTGAAAGGCTTAGTGAAACTTAACTTTCTGTGTCCCCTGCTCAGAATCTGTGAACGATTTATTTGGAGTCAAGGCTGTGAACACCCATGTCCAATGGGTCCATGTTATTCTATGCCACTATCTGTCTGCACCTCAAGAATCACTTTACAGTATACCATTCTTTTTTTTTTTATGTGTATGAGTGTACTGTCTGCATGTAGGTTGGTGCACCCCTGTCGTGCAATGCCTCAAGGTCGGAAGAGGGTGTCAGATTCCCCTGGAACTGGAGTTAAAGATGCTTCTTAGCCACCATGTGGGTGCTGGGAATAGAACCTGGGTCCTCTGCAAGAGCAGTCAGTGCTCTTAACCACTGAGCCATCTCTCCAGCCCCAGAATATACCATTCTTAACTACCGAGCCTTGTCCTGTTTTTCAGGAGCTCTTCACCGTTTCTTGCCTTCTCTCTTACAGTAGGTAACGTGATTTTTCTAAAATAAGGATGTAGTGAAAATTCCACAATCTCATAAAATGTTTTAATGGCTCTAAGTTGAAACTATGTGAACTGCTATGTTTTGGTCTCTGCCACCACACCAGCCTCAGGCTCATCTCTCACTGTTTGGCCAAGCTATTGTACTTTTCCCCAGAGGAGAATAAATTCTCCCAGAAGATAGTGTCTTTAGTACTGAGGCTGCAAAGCAGTTAGGAGCATGCACGTCCAGAGTACGTTTTCAGACTTCTCCCAATCCAATGTCTGGAGAATTTACTTGCCCTTTGTTGTTTCCTTATCTGTAAAGTAGAACTGACAGTATAGGTTTGACATCTTAAGAATATTGAAACATAAGTTTACAATTTACACATTTGGGACAAGGCACAGAAAGTAATAGACATTCAAATGTCAGTTTCTTTGGGAAGATTTCTTTTCTTTTTAACATTTTTTTTTATTGATGCTTTGTGCATTTCATACATCATTTTCCAATTCAGTTCAGGCATATTTCCCTTTCCCTTACCCCCCACCCCCACCCCAACCGAGATCATGCATTCTGCCATGACTGTCCTGCATATTTTTCTCTCAGTTTTTTTTTTTTCATTTTTTAGCCTTAAGTGATAATCCATTAGTAAAAGCTCCTTCATGTAAAACCAATTTGCAGGCTGTTGTGCCTAAACCCCACAGCCCCACCTTCCGTGGGGAGTGAGGGGTTGTATGTTCAATCAGGTTAATCAAATGAGGGTCCAGACTACATTGCTGTAGTTTCACCATTCACCCCAATCACAGCCCTTACATTCTACACCATGCCCCCTCTTCCACAGATTATTCCCTGGGCTTAGAAAGGGGCACAGGTGGAGAGAAGCAGAACAGTCCACTCTTCTCTGGAGCTTGTTGTCTTGGATTTTGGTCATTCTGGCTGTTTCCTTTCATGGGCTGACAGTTTGTCCAGGAATAACCTTTCGATCCTACTAATGAAGCACAAGCAATTAGATATATAGGTATTTAACAGCATTAATAGTTATGGTAGGTTACTTTGGTATAGACAATATGTTTAGTATTATGTTGATCCATGAATTACTTTTTTTCCTGTTAATATGACAGGGTCTTACTGTGGCTTATGAGATCTCCTAACTGTAGAGGACGTAAGCTTGTGGCATCAGCCATGGGTTATTCCTCCAAGGAGAGAGCCAATAGCCAATTAGATTTGGGATATACAGACATATGGCTGCCTCTGCTGCACAGTATTTCCAGGCAGGTGAGGTGTAGCTGGTGTTGACGGTGGAGTCTTGCTGACTCAAGGAGACCCGTATTTGCTTTAATTGGTTTAGTGCCCTTTGGTAACACTCTCTGGTGTTCCAGAGGCCATCTGTACACTTGCATGTGTGGTCTCAATGCATCTTTCCCATGTTAACTCAGGTCTTCGCAAGCAGGGCCTTATCGCCTCTCTTCTTGCAGGTATCCCAGTTTAGAGGCAAGGAGCCTTTACCTTTTGTGGGGCCTTAGATCCCCGTGCCAACTCTCCCTGGTGGAATAATCCATTACTGATGTCAGAGCTCCTGTATTGTATATTTTGCTTAAGCGCATAGTTTAAGGACTTTAGTATTATATTTGGTTCTGAACAGAGAATAATCCTTTCACATTTCTTATGTCTATTAGTCAATTAAAGGAAGGCAGTTTACCAGTTTATAAGAGATTACCATCTATAATAGTCTCCAATTTACAGTTGGAGAGCGACCTCATCATTGTCATATTTCTCCTTGTTCTGGGGGGAGGCAGGGAAGATTTCTTTTTTTTTTTTAATTTTATTGTTTCTGTATGTGTATGAATGTAGTCTAATGTCAGTTTGTGCACCCGCGTCGTGCAATGCCGCGGAGGTCAGAAGAGGGCATCGGATTCCCCTGGAACTGGAGGTCTCCTGGAATTGGAGTTTCAGACGGTTCTCGGCTGCCATGTGGGTGCTGGGGATCGAACCCAGGTCCTCTGTAAGAGCGGTCGGCGCTCCTAACTGCTAGGCCATCTCTCCAGCCCCAGAGAAGATTTCTTTAAAGGAAAGTTTCACCTATTTTTGAATACCAATTCAGACAACATTTCCTCTCAGGAGATAGTTTTGTAGTCTCTGTATAAAATGTTTCTTTCTTTGATTCATTATGGTACTTACTTTGTGTGTTCATAACAGTATATCTCATCATCTATTAATTTTTTTGTTTTTATTCATTGATAACAGTGCTATTCTGAAAGCCTGACCATTGTTCTCAAAAGCGCTGTTTGAATGAATACTTTTTTGAAGAATCAACTGTTAGACCTTAGGTGTTGAGTCATGTGACCTCTACAGGATGAGAATAACAATTGTGAAACAAGAGAAAACAAGATCCCTGCACATCAGAGACTGAGTGCTGGCTGCTCGGAGAGGCTATCAGACAGTGACCTGCTTTTCATTGTCTTCTTACAACCACATGTCGGCCACCACAAAAGTTACTATTTTTTCCTCTCAAACCCTAATAAAGGAAAGACTAAACAAGATATACAGAGCCATAATAATTGTTGTTTTTGCAAGCGATTGGTATAATTTTTAAAGATTTGGATAAAATTTATTTAGAAGTAGAGATTTCATATGCTGAAATCTAAGTACACAGGTTGATGAAATTTTATAAAGTGAACACACCCATGTAACCAATGCCCAGATCAGGATAGCAATATATCTCATGCTTCAGAAGCCTACTGCCTGTGACCCTTGCCATTCTTCCTTTTTTGAAAGACATATATATTAGGATTCTTGTGAAGAAAATAATGTGCTTTACACACACATACAAATACACACACACACACACACACATACACACGCAGGAGTTAGACTGTGGAGATTCTTCCTTCTTCATTTCTTTCTCTTTTTTTTGGTCTTGTTTTGAGAGAGGGTGTTCCTGTGGCCCTAGCTGGCCTTGAACTCACAGAGGTCTGCCTTCTATTGCCTCCTGGGTCCTGATATTAAAGTTGTAGTCCATCACATATGGCTTGAGATTCCTTTATACATGGTTACTTTCAGAAAATGTCCCGTTAATATTTTGGAAAACATCTAATTGCAACTCTTGAGTATCATCAGTGACGTATACAGGCATGGCAGTATATGTGGTACGTGTATATATAGTACATTGATTTCTGATATTCTACATATTTTATTAGTTCATTGAAATAAAGATGAATTTGATAGGGCTGGAGAGATAGCTCAGTAGTTATGAGTACTGTGCTCTTGCAGTGGACCCAAGTTCGATTCCCAGCACCCGCATAGCAGTTAAAAACCATCCATGGGGCTGGAGAGATGGCCTAGCGGTTAAGAGCGCCAACCGCTCTTACAGAGGACCTGGGTTCGATCCCCAGCACCCATATGGCGGCTGAGAACCATCTGAAACTCCAATTCCAGGAGAACTCCAGTTCCAGGGAATCCGAGACCCTCTTCTAACCTCCATGGCATTGCACGACACGGGTGCACAGACTTGCATGCAGACAGTACATTCATACACATACAGAAATAAATAAATAAAAAAAAAATAAAAAAAAAACCATCCATTACTCCAGTTCCAGGGGATCTGACACCCTTTTTTTATCTCTGCAGGCACTGCATGACGCGGGTCCACTTATATGTGTGCAAGCAGTACACTCATATACATTAAATAATAAATAAAACATTCAGAAAAAATTTTAAAGTATAAAAAGGGTTAGTTTGGGGCTGGAGAGATAGCCTTGTGGTTAAGAGCACCGACTGCTCTTGCAGAGGACCCGGGTTCGATCCCCAGCACCCACATGGTGGCTGAGAACCGTCTGTAACTCCAGTTCCAGGGGAATCTGAGACCTTCTTCTGACCTCCACAGCATTGCACGACACGGGTGCACAGACCTACATGCAGACAGTACATTCATACACATACAAAAATAAATAAAATAAAAAAAAAGGGTTAGTTTGCTGGGTGTGGTGGTGTACACCTTTAATCCCAGCACTCAGGAGGCAGAGCCAGGCAGATCTCTGTGAGTTCAAGGCCAGCTTGGTCTACAGAGTGAGCTCCAGGCCGGCTGGGACTAAAAGGGAGACTCTGCCTCAAAAATACCAAAAAAAGTGTTAGTTTGATAAAGTTAACTAAAAAGTTCTGCACTTTAGATAATAATTTTCATATTATCATAGAATAGACTAGGCTGGAGCAGCTATATTTTTATTATGCCCTAGATAGGGAATTGTTACATCCTCAAATCAATAGAGGCTTTAGAGTCAGGTGGATATGGATTCCAAGTCTATTTACCTTTTTATCTTAATCTTCTCACTTCTAAAATGCTCCATTGTAGAAACATCTAGTTTCTTTTTTTTTTTTTTTGGCAGATTTTTTTTTAAATTGATGCTTTGTGTATTTCATACATCATTTTCCAATTCAGTTCAGGCATATATCCCCTTCCCTTCCCTCCACCCCACCCCTACCAATCCCTGATCATGCATTCTGCTGTAAGTTTTCTGCATCTTTCTCTGCTTTTTTGTTTTCTTTTGTTTTCATTTTTTTTAACAATAAGTGATAATTTGTGAGTACAAGCATCCTTCATGTAAAACCAATTTGCAAGCAGTTGTGCCCAAACCCACACAGCTCATGGGTCCCACCATCCAGCGGGGGGGGGGGGCTTGTATGTTCAATCAAGTTGATCAAATGAGTGTCCAGTCTATATTGTTGTAGTTTCACCATTCACCCCAATCGCAGCCCTTACATTCTACCGCGCCCCCTCTTCCGCAGATTGTTCCCTAGGCTTAGAAAAGGGGCACAGGTGGATGAGAAGCAAAACAGTCTACTTTCTCTGGAGCTGTTGTCTTGGTCTCTAGTCAATTCTGGCTGTTTTCTTTCATGGGCTGCCAGCTTGTCCAGGCATAACCTTTCGATCCTACTAATGAAGCACATGCAATTAGATATATAGGTATTTAAACAGTATAATATATAGCCTTTCGATCCTACTAATGAAGCACACGCAATTAGATATATAGGTATTTAAACAGTACTAATTGTTATGGTAGGTTACTTTGGTATAGACACAGATGTTTGGATGGTATGTTAATCCATGAATTACATTTTCTTCTGTTAAGTATGACAGGGTCTTCGTGTGGTTTATAACATCTCCTAACCATTAGAGGATGTAAGCTTGTGGCATCAGCCGTGGGTTATTCCTCCAAGGAGAGAGCTAATAGCCAATTAGATTTGGGATATACAGACATATGGCTGCCACTGCTGCACAGTATTTCCAGGCAGATGAGGTGTAGCTGGTGCTGACGGAGGAGTCTTGCTTGACTCAAGGAGACCTATATTTGCTTTATTGGTTTAGTGGTCTTTGGTAACACTCTCTGGCATTCCAGAGACCATCTGTATACTTGCAAGTGCGGTCTCCATACATCTTTCCCATGTTTATATCAGGTCTTCAACAGCAGGGCCTTATCGCCTCTCTTCCTGCAGATATCCCAGTTTGGAGGCAAGGAGCCTTTACCATTTGTGGGGGCTTGGATCCCCTGGCCAACATCTCCTTGGTAGAATAATCCATTGTTGATGTCAGAGCTCCTGTATTAATATATTTTGTTTAAGTGCATAGCTTAAGGAGACTTTAGCATTATATTTGGTTCTGAATAGAGAATAATCCTTTTCACAGTTTCTATGTCCATTAGTCAATTAAAGAAGGCAGTTTTACTGATTTTACAAGAGAATACCTCTATAACAGCTGGCTCCAATCTACAGCTGGAGAACGACCTCATCATCATCATATTTCTCCTTATTCTATGGGGGGGAGTTAAGAAAGTCTCTTGTATTAAAACCTTTGCGGCACCTAGAAGGTAAGCTTCGTTAGGAATCATTAAAAATAGTTGTTACTAGTAGGATCCACAGAGGGGCCTGATGTCTGCAGCAATCTGAGGCATTTCTTCCCTTCAATGCCCAGAGGAGTCAATCCTTCTGCTGGCACTTTCTGGTACATCCTACTCACTGCAAAGCTGCATTTTCTTTCTCAGCCATTAAGTTGGTGATACTCTGGCCTGTTGGAACATACAAATCCTTTCCCATAGTTAGTTTTAAGATTTGGGTTGCAAGGTTTTTTGACAAAAAGTTTTCATATCTATCTATATCCCCCTTTTTTATTTAAGGTTTTTATTTTTGACCCATGAGTCTCAAAAAAGCAGTTGTTTTATACATACCTATAGGGTGGAATCAAGGCACAGATTTCATCAAGTTCACCCATGCTGTTTTGGGTTACTGTATGTGATTAACTTGGGAAACAAAGTTTATTTTTGAGTTAAATCATCCTATAGGTGAAAGAGATTGCTACCAGGTGATACTATATGACAGCAAAATTATAGAGAACATTTGTTTATACCAATCCCAAAGTAATTGTTATACAGATTTTAGTTAAAGCTAATGTGGACAAGAGCAATTTATATCACCAATTAACTCAGATGCATTACCGTTTTTATCAGCCTTCAAACCAATGTTGTCCAATATGCACATATTTACTTTTACTAAGTCCTAAAACACCATGTATCCTGTAGACAGAGTCTGGGCAAAACTGGATACTTGTTGAACTCACGTCAATTAAACATGCACCAATCGAATATACACCCGTGTCCCTCTCCCACCCCTCCCACCCCTCCCGAGTCACCATTTCAGTCAGCCTTCTGATGCAATCTTTCTGTTGTTGTTCTTTTAATATGCATCCCTCTCCACAAGAAATATTTATAACTGGGTTATTGGTACTAGCATCCACATATGAGAGATACCATTTGTCGTTTGTTTTTCTGGGACTGTGTTACTTCACTTAACATGATGTCTTCAAGCTCCATCCATTTACCTGCAAAGTTCATGATGTTGTCTTTCTTTACTGCTGCATAGAATTCCATTGTGTACATGTACCACATTTTCTCTATCCACTCGTCAGTTGAGGGGCATTTGGGTTGATTCCAGTTTTTTGCTATTGTGAACAGAGCGGCAATAAATATAGCTGTGCATGTATCTCTGCAGTAAGATGAGTCTTGTGGGTATATACCCAGGAGTGGTATGACTGGGTCAAATGGCAGGATCATTTTGAGTCTTCTAAGGGTTCTCCACACTGTTTTCCATAGTGGCTGCACAAGTTTACATTCCCACCAGCAATGGATGAGTGTTCCCCTTTCCCCACACCCTCTCCAGCACTTGGCATCATTTGTTTTCTTGATCCTATCCAGTCTTACTGGAGAAACATCTAGTTTCTATGGGCACTAGTGGGACTTCAGTTGGAACGATCCGTGTGAGCCATTTCCAGAGTCAGACACAGGTCAATCAGGCCAATACATGCTTACCTGTCATCTTTTAACTTCCTAGAAGCACAGGTAATAAGTGGTGTGTGTTTGAGTGTGTGTGTGTGTGTGTGTGTGTGTGTGTGTAATTTAAAATGCTACATGGCTGGCTAGTTTCATGTATCCAGCTCATTGCTCCAAGTTCCATCCCCTCTTACATTGTTCATTTGCAAAGCCACAAATCCCTGGATGAGTCTGAATGAGTTATCACTGTTCAGAAGGGTGAAATATTTTCTTTCTCCTGACAGTAAATTATGTCTGCCATCTACTATTGTGTAACAAAGTTGTCCAAAACTTAGTAACCTAAAGCAAAAACCATGATTATGTCACAGTTTCAGAAACAGAGATTGGCTAAGGTGAGGTCTATGGTTTGAGGTTTCTCTTAAAGCTGCAGTCAGAAAGTGTGGCTAGTGGCTAATCAATTTCTATCCCCAGGTAAGGGTAGATGCCCCTATCAAGGGTCACCATCATAGCTACAAGGCCCACCTCATGTCATCTCATATCATTATTGATGGTGGGCAGAGATATCTGGATTTCTCTATAAGGTGCCACATAAATTAGAAGTTTGCTTCTTTAGTGGTAAGGGCAAATAATGAAAGATGAGAGAGAGAGAGAGAGAGAGAGAGAGAGAGAGAGAGAGAGAGAGAAAGAGATTGGGCTACTAATGTAGAAAAGCTATACCATCACATTTCCTATATTCTGTTAATCAGAAAGAAGTCACTAGGCTTAGTTATAGGTGTGAGAACTACACAAGTGTTCACAGAATCTGTCTTCCATGAAATACATATCCTTTCTATATGTTTAACCTTCCACTTCAGCTTTGCAAGGAGAAAGAAGCATCAAGAACATACTAAATGGAAATTGCTTTACATGTTTTTATGACATATTGTTCATCAATGTCATGAATTAAAGAAAAATTTTAGTAATAGAAACTTCTTAAAAACAAACAACAAATGAAAAAAAAAAAAACCAAACAAATGAACTATAGATGTGAAGATAGAAACACCACTTTTCCACTCAAAGCTGACAGGTTATATATTGATAGGATTATTATTTAAAAATCCAGACAAACCAGGTGGATCTAGATGTTTTAAATCATAGTAAAGAAATGGATTCTGGGTTTTAGAGTTGCCAGGGTTAGGAGGCTAGAATACCATCTCTACACACCTGCACAATTCAGCATCTCCAGTACTCCTGTTAATCCAAGAAGCAGAATTGTCTTTAAAAAAACAGAAGAACTGATTAAAATTTCTGTCTCTGTGATTACTAACAACATCTGCTTTATGCCCTGGGGTCCTCCTTTATCTTTCGTCTGCTTAGATTTTCAGATTTTTTTTCTGCACCTGCTATCTGATGAATCCAGGATTCTCATCAGAGAAGATGTTAGAGTTAATTTATTCTAAAGCAAAGCAAAGACACCTTTGCTCCTCAGAGATAACACAAGGGAAATGGAACACAGACAGTTCTGTTCCTTTGTTCTCTGTTTGTAAGAGGCAGACAGCATGGGAGTTTAGGATGCGGGCGTACTTAATTCAAATTAGTCAACATTTGCTTCATTATAAAGAACTGGCACAGACAAACAAGGCCATTTACAGAAAGTTTAACTGCCAAGCCCTGTACTTTGTTATGCTTTGGTCATTCAAAAGAGTTTCTGAAGATAAATAATCATTGTGGATGGACATTAAGGTCTAACTTTGCAACTCCACCAAGATTGAGTTATGTTTTCCTGTGGGAATTATGAAATCTATGAATCATCTCTCTAGAAATATGTGTAGATTCACATGCACACAAATTTTAATAGATTCTGGAGTTTTTACAGATTCCTATCAGCCCACACATACATTTATATGAAGGAATGACTGGGATGGGAAATAGGAATTTATAAAATCAGAAGATATTTCCTGGCGTGTGTATCTGAGACTTTTGCAATCCCTTGAGAGGTCCTAGATGCTCTTGAGGACAATGTTAGGACTGGTGAGTAAGGGAAGAGTTTCTACTGTAGTAGTCAAGCTTTTGTCTCTAAGAGAATAATCAGAGAAACATAAGATTAGATTTCTGGACTCTACCATGAACATTAATTCAGTGGTTCCTAGGTGATATTTGAACACTTAGAAAATGTTTGCAAGAGACACTAATTCAGGAGGCTCAGGAAACCAGCTTGCAAAGATACCCAAGAAAACCACTGTGTCAGTTTAATCTTATCTTCCAAAATACCTATGTAACTAGAAACAAAAAAAGAGAATGGATGGAAATATCATCTGGGGCAGACATTTTTCCCTCTAGAGCTGTATACTATCTTCCGTTCCACTCCTTCTGGGTAGTCCATCCTCATAACCACTGTGAATTCCAATTAGGAGTCTACCCTGTTAGTAACTGTGTTTCCTTACACACTTTTATTTCACCATGTGTTTCTAAGTTTCCATCCCTGTGAAGTTGTCAAAATCTTGGCAGGGTAAACACATCAACTGAGCTGCCCATTAAATTCAATAGGGCAAGAATAGTTCCTAATTAAACTCTTCTGTCTTTGATGTAAAACTCCATTAAATTAAATTATTCACCAATTTAAGGCAGTTGTTGATTACAGGGAAAGTATACCTCAAATCTTTGTAAGGCACACTTCCTTCAGGGCATCTTTGGCCTCCAAAAGGGAGACAACACTTGCCTTCTTGAGGGAAGCTGGAAAGGAAATCTCATTGTTTGACTTCTTCCTCCTTGAGGCTGGTTCTTAAGTCACGGGGGGAGCTGCCTGGCTGACATCCAAGGGAAGAATTTCATTCTTTCTTCCAGTATTTCCAACCTGGCTTCAGAGCCTCCAATGACTGCCAAGGGTTTGGAGGGCAGATCCAAAGGCCATTACCTCTGGGTGAGAAGGGAGCTAGTTGTAACCAGTCAGTGAGATAGGCCCGGACACCAGGTGAGCTGCTATTAGCCTGTTTGGCAGTAAAAGATTTGGGTTCCCTGCCTCTGATTCTGCTCCCAGAAAACTCCAGTATAGAAACAAAAAAGACCCATAGGAGTCTTCTCTGTCTCTTCTCTCTCTGGGGACTTTCAAGGGGACCCTATTCCTATATGCACCTGCTCAGATGTAGTGTCAGAAAGAGAATGATGGAACAGTCCAGAGAGTGGTTGAGGAAAGGCAGCTAATGAATGTCTCCATTTCCATCTCTGAGCCCAGCTGGCTACCAACTCAGCAGTAGTGACTTAGGCCTCACAGGGGGCTCTCAGGGTTAGGTTCAGGAAGGTGTCGCATGAGACAGGTGAGACTCCTCATGGGGGTGAGAGCTTTGTCAAAAGTTAGACCAGGAGAGACTCACAGTGGGAGCAGGGCTGCTTGCATTTCAGTTCTATGACATCTGACTAGTTGCATCAAAGGCTCATTTTGAATGAACCATCAAACTGTTTACTTGCCTGTTTTCCACTAATAGTCAGATGAACTTCCTAGGGTTTTTGTTTTTTTGTACAAAATATAACATATTTCAAAATTATTATTGAACTTTTGTGATTTACATATAATATAATTTGGTGGTATTTAGGCCCTCTCTCCTACCCTCATCTCCCCTCATAGGCCCTCCTTCCAATTTAATGTACTCTATTACATATATGATATGGCCTATAGAGTCTGACTTGTGTCCCCAAATACCCCAGGTCTCCAGAGCTGAACTCCCTATAGACCATTCCAAGCTGGCCTCAATCTTACAGTGGCCTACCTGTCTCTGCCTCCCAAATGCTGGGGTTGAATTTGTGTGCCACCACATCTAGCTTGTTTTCACCTAAGCAATGGGACTAGATTTTCTGAGCATATGAAGTCATTATTATATTAAAACATGTCATTCTGAGAGGAATAGGGACCCCTAAAAGAGGACGGAAGGCCAATAAACTCCTAGGTCCTTAACTGCTTATCATGGTAACAGAATGGCCTATGTGTTCTCTCTGATCCTTAGGCTTGTTCAGCAGCCATAGCAGCTGGATCCCCTGAAGTCTCTCAGAAAGATGAGGACAGCCCAGGAGCCTACTCCAGCTAATCAATAGAGCCCACCTTTCCTGTCTTCAGTGAGCAGCATCTGTTCCTCTTTGGTTAGTTCTGATGACTTGTTTTCAAGCTGAGTCTTCAATTAAAGCCTTGCTTGTAGTTGTGCATACTTGGCTCAGAACTTATTTCTATCATTTTGTATTTCTGGTAACCATTATTTCATTGCCTACATTATTATTATTATTATTATTATTATTATTATTATTATTATTTGGTCTTTTTGAGACAGGGTCTCCTGTAGTCCCAGCTGTCCTGGAACTCACTCTGTAGACCAGGCTGGCCTCGAACTCACAAAGATCCACTTGCCTCTGCCTCCCAAGTGCTAGGATTAAAGGTGTGCCCCACCACACCTGGCACCTACAATAATATTATAAGGCTCCACTATATTAATACGCTCACTTAGCATGCTCCAAGCCCCGAGTTCAGTCCCCAGTACAGCATAGAACCCAGCGTGTTGGTACAGCCTATAATCCCAGTATGTGGGGTTTGAAATCAGGAGATCAGAAACTCAAGGTCATTCTCAATGACACAGTGAATTTGAAACTACCTGGGATACATGAGACCTTGGCTCAAAAATATATTAAAATTAATGTAGCAGTGTGGGAGTCTTGGTCTTGTTTCCACCAATTTGATTTTCGTTGATTCAAGCCCTCAGCTTTTATATTATTTCCTTTAAATGATGTGGGATATTATGGATAACATTCGAGTTCGTCTGTTTTTATGTTTACTGTACTTTTAAAAAGTTAATTTATTATTGGGGCTGGAGAGATGGCCTAGCAGTTAAGAGCACCGAGTGCTCTTGCAGAGGACCAGGGTTCAATCCCCAGCACCCACATGGCGGCTGAGAACCATCTTTAACTCCAGTTCCAGGGGAATCTGACACCCTCTTCTGACCTCCTCAGCATTGCACGACATGGGTGCACAAACCTACATCCAGACAGTACATTCATACACACACACACAAAATTAAAAAAGTTAATTTATTATTGTATATCAGCTCTGAAAAGAAGTAAATTTTAGAAGTTAATCTACTTATGAGGATAAATTTCCCCTGGGAACATGGGGTGTGTGCGCTATGCTAACAAACATTTTCTCTTGGCTTTTTGAGGCAAGTTGTAGTCTGCATTGCATTGCAGGTAAAGAAATTTGCTTAGTTTGCCTGAGGCTACATAGCTAAGGGCAAACCACGTTAGAATTAAAAAGTAGCTTCAGCCTGAATTTTTATCCCATACATTTGATTCATGTTATAGTCTTTTTATGTGGGTTTTTGGAGAAACAAGCCTGGAATGTAAGTTTCATATGTTATTGTTACATCAAAACCAGTTTTGAACTTAAGTTTCTTAAGTCTTGGAGGATGGCAGGAAATGCCAGGAGTATCTTTGTATTGTGCTGTTTTATTCTAGACATTATCCAATGGAAGGTGAAAAATATTTGATTTCGTCCAGAGGACTGCTGACACAGTGGTGCAGGTTACAACGGTACAGTGCAGTCTATTGCATGACAACTATTGTAGTATTCCAAGAACTAATCTCTCAGGGCAACAAGGTGTTTGTATCCCAGGTGAGTGGCTGCTGCTGCTCCTGCCATGCCCGACCTTCCTCTGCTTCCCTCAGCTGGTTTCTGTTGATGTCTCCTTCAGGGCATCCCTCCCCCACCCAATTCCTTTCAAGTTCTACCCCGAAGTTGACTGTGAGAATGATGGCTAGCTAGTAGAAGCATAATTAAAGGCTGCTCCTTAGCTTCAGTTTCTGTATGGTAATATCTCAACCATGGAATTAAACCTTTGAACATGGGGCAGTTACTTCTTCTATTCAAGTCCATGTCCACACTGGAAATCACATTCCTTTAGGACTTTTCATGATGTGTTTAACACAAACTCCAAGTACAGTATGTTCCCTTCAACATATCCTTATTAGTTTCAATAGGTAATTTACATGAAATCCCCATGTAAACCCCCAAGTACAAAGCAATCCTCCAAGCAATCTCTAAGTATCCGGCTTCATACTAGATGATTAATCAAACATTGCAGCCTCTAAGTTCATATTACCAATGCTCAGTGGCGGTCCTCTTTGGTTCAGAGTTGATGCTTGTAGGTTTCTGTGGTTACATTCATAATTTTTTAAGTTATGTTTTGGTGCATTGATGGCTATCTACCCTCTTTATCTGAAACATGAGAGTACATCTAAATTTCAGCTACAAATTATTCCCTAGGACTATATTATATAACATTTGAAGACTGCAGAGGAATCAACTGAACCAGAATATTTAAACAGTGGCTTTTTCTTTCAATTAGCAAGCTATGTTTGAGTTCAGCTGTGGAAGTATCTGTTGGTTTTTATCTGAGTGCAATGGTTCTAGATAACTTTTGAGATGTAAAGTACTGTGACCAGGATGGTTAAATTCACTAAAAATGCAGGGAGGTAGAAAGGAAGAAGACACAGCTCTTGAGGTTGCAGAATACAATAGGCTGTTGTCTAGTACTTGGTTTGTCAGGGAAAGAATAGAGCCATAATTAGTGACTGCACATCTAAGTTAACTAATACGTATTTGTTGCCAAGGAACTAAGCATTCTGAATTAACATTTTAATATAAAAGCCAGGCATTTTAAACATATAGAAAAAGTTAACTAGAGGACACAAATAACAATTGTGGCCCTTCTGGAGAGCACCAGGAATCTGGTTTGGTTCTTATCTTGGCTTATTCTCTTCTGGGGAAAAGTGGTAAGTAGAGCATCCCCTCTGTGGCATAACTTCGGCTCCATCAAGCATTCTTGAAGAAATAGGATAGTTCAGCATAAAATTCTGTGAGCAATTCTGTAAGAGAAAAAAAGTTAATTTTCTTTCTACCAACTAGGAAAAGCCTTATCTAAGTGGCAGAGCTCATTGTTATGTAATTTGCATTGAGACTTGACCGCTCAATGATTTCTTCCAGTATAACAATAAGATCATTTTAATGCAAGTTATAGTTCAGTGTCTTGATTTGATCTGCACAAAAAAGCAGAAACTATTTAGTCCATATACATATCTGTTAAAGAGTAGATAATGTGGTCAGAAATGAAAACCAAAACAGAAATCAATTACTGGAATTTTGTTCTTTTACCATTCTCTCTAGCTTAGAACTCTCTTAATTACTGATATATGGGTAGGCTATGGATTCAATGCCTCAGCTCTGATTCATGCAAAGTTTGGGATTTCACTCTACTTTCATCACCTTGGGATGTTTGGAATCTGAAAATACTTAGATTTTCTTGTGCCCTCTCTGCTGGAACAAGCTAATACACTCCATGGATATCTGTAGCTTCCTTACTTTAGCCTCAATAAAACAAAATTCATCCTCCTGAAAGTAACAGTCCATATTTTTTTCTATAAAGTTGTTTGTTGTGAGTTATTTGAGAAGTTTCATTATTCAGTCTTTTTTTTAAATTTTTTTTTAAAATTTCGGTATGTGTACGAATGTACTGTCTGCATGCAGGTGTGTGCACCTGTGTCGTGCAATGCTGCGGAGGTCAGAAGAGGGTGTCAGATTCCCCTGGAACTGGAGTTTCAGATGGTTCTCGGCCGCCATGTGGGTGCTGGGGATTGAATCTGAGTCCTCTGCAAGAGTGGTCGGCACTCTCAACGCTAGGCCATCTCTCCAGCCCCTATTCAGTCTTTTTTTTAAATTTATTTTTGTATGTGTATGAATGTACTGCCTGCATGTAGGTTTGTGCACCCGTGTCATGCAATGCCTCAGAGGTCAGAAGAGGGTGTCGGATTCCCCTGGAACTGGAGTCAAAGATGGTTCTCAGCCACCATGTGGGTGCTGGGGATTGAACCCGGGTCCTCTGCAAGAGCAGTCGGTGCTCTTAACCACTAGGCCATCTCTCCAGCCCTCATTATTCAGTCTTTTAAACACAACCTTGGATATCTGTCTGCCTTTCTACCACAGCAGTATCTAGAAATGCTTATCCAAAGCTTTGCCTCAAAATTCTAGAAGTACACTTTACTATGTGTTCTAGTTTGTCTTCAATTGCTGTGATAAAACACTCTGACTGACAACAACTTGGGGAGGAAAGAGTTTATTCAGCTCAAATCTCCTCGGGTCACAGTTCATCAGTCAGGGAGCCCAAGGCAGGAACTCAGGGCAGGAACCTGGAGGCAGAAGCTGAAGCACAGGCCATGGAGGAATGCTGCTTACTGGCTTGCTTGCTCTGGCCCATGCCTAGCCTGCCCTCTTATAAGGTACACAACAACCTGCCCAGGGTGGCACCACCCATAGTGGGCTGGGCGCTCCCACACTGCTCAACAATCAAGACAATACTCCATAGATGTGCCCACAGGCCAGTCCAATGGAGCTAATTCCCCAAATGAGTCTCCCTCAACCCAAGTGTGTCAAGTTGACACTAAAGCTATCCAGCACACTATGCATCCCAAAATCCAACATTTACCATGGATGACAATGCAATTGTAGATATATGCAACTGTTGGCAGCAACAAAACTATACATAAAGTGTCCTTTCTCTTCTTTTACTCATATCTGGTGAACAGTATTTTCTTGCTAATTGTATAGATATCGCTTGCCTATGGAAGAGCCTATGTCCCTGTAACTTCCTGCACTAGTAACAAAATGGTGAGTGGGATGGTTAATCCTATTAATCCTGGGTGTGTCAACTTGAACGGATTTGGGATGAACAAATATGAGAAAGAGATCTTCAGATTGGATTATCTCAAGCCTGCTGGCCCACCCTAAATGTGGGCATTACCTTCTGATGGCCGCTGGTATAAAAGGCCGGGGCAGAAGGGAGCTGGTCCCATTTTTGCTGCTTTCCGTCTCTCTCACTGTTGAGTTCGTCTTGCTGCTGTGATGAACTCTTTGGATCCCAGCATAGACTGAAGATGGGCAGATCTCCAGGAATCCATCAGGCCTTCAGCATGAATTGGGACTACTGAGATATCCAGCCTTGTGGACTGAACAACTCCCTGGATTCTCAGCCTCTCCTGTGTGCTATATATATGTGCATATATATATGCAGCTATATATATATATAAGCATATATATATGCAGATTTATTTATATATTCATTCAATTGATTCTCTTTCTTTAGAGAACCTCAACTAATACACACACTAAGCCACCTCACTGACCCCACTCCTGGTACCAATTTATGTTCTAGTTTCTCTTCAATTGCTGTGACAAAACACTATGACCAAAACCAACTTGGGAAGGAAAGGGTTTATTTGACTCACATTTCCTGGGTCACAGTTCATCACTGAGGGAGCCCAACATAGGAACTCAGGGCACAAACCTGGAGGCAGGAGCTAAAGCACAGGTCATGGATGAATGCTGTTTATTGGTTTGCCCCCCTGGCTCATGCCCACCCTGCTTTCTTATACTATTCATAACAACCTGCCAAGGGGTGGCACCACCCATAGTGGGCTGGGCCCTCCCACATTGCTCAACAATCAAGACAATACTCCACAGATGTTGTCACAGGCCAGTCCAATGGATCCAATTCCCCAATTGAGGCTCCCTCGACCCGGGTATGTTAAGCTGACACTAAAGTTATCTAGCACAGTGAGCCACAGAGAATGTGATGTGATGGATAAGTCAATCATGGGAATCACATTACTCTTTTTTATAATATGAGTAGCACAAGGCTTCTTAAACTTCGCCAACTTCCAAGCCCTTTCACTTGAGAAACTTCTACATCACTCTGGGAATATAGGTATATAAAATAGCTATACAAAAGCAAAGATTTACTAATAAAGAATAAAGAAATTTATTTTAATAGACTTCTTTGATATGTATTTATATATAATTTTGTCTTTACTTTGCATATTTATGAGTTGGATGTGCACAAGTGTTAAATCTTTATTAAACATTTTATACTGCAGCACCATAAATATTTTTCATAGCACCTTCAACATTTTTCAGAGTCAATATTTTGATTTTATAATTATTAGTGCAAAGAAGTATTCCTTGCATAATTGCATAGTATAAAATGGCAGAGGTGTGCTTGGGGTCATTTTGGAAATCGTTCAAAATTCTGTCCTAATCACAAGCCAAAATTCATGATTTTTTGTGTGTGTGTGTGAAACTCAAGCCAGTAAAGGAAACAATGGTTAAAATTAACCATCCTGACACAACACAATCTAAAGGCAATATTGATTTTATATTTAAATGCTAATAAATGATTGTAAAAAATATTTGAAGATTTTAGTTTCCAAATCTAAACCATTGTTTTTGTAAGAGCAGAAACATTGCACATACCATAACCCAGTGCAAGTTGTAATGTACAATAATCTTGAATCTGAGCTGAGGTGTTTCAGGGAGAGTTCCTTGGCTGATTTATATATAGAATGTCACAATAATTGTAGCAGTACCACTAGTGGTTTGATGTGTGATGTTATGGCACGTGCAGTACAAAATTCATTTTTGTTCAGAACTAGGGCCACACAAGGCAACATGAGTAAGTACTGCCAGAAACACCTCAGACCCATTATACATTTAATTTTGAATTAACTTTTAGTCATTGCATATTCGGAAACCTTTTACTATTGCCAATTTTTGCAACCCCCACAGTCAGTCAAATGGCTTTATGTGGAGTTCTGACCTACATACACATTAAGCCACGGCTTAGGGAGAGATCAGTAATTTTTCACCAATGTCACAGGGAAATTTGAGGATTATTTTCCTTCCTCAGAAAGGAGTAAACACACCCCATTTCATTCTAGTATTTACCTGTCTCATGAAGGTGTGACTCATGGAACCACTATAATCGTGTTGTGACCCTGAGCAGAAATAGCTCATTTCTGGGATGTTCAGTCACAGCCTAATATTGCTAAGAGACAAGTCAACTTAGCCATCTTTGTCTTGGAGAAAATACCATTCACTGCAATCCTGTGATGTCTGATTTCTTTTAAATAATACAGAACCTAAATAAATGAAACTTGCTGCTGTAAAAAGTATATCAAGAGTTTGTCAAACAGCAGAAGAACTGATCACTTGAATTTTCATAGCTTGTTTTGAGTGTAGTCCCCCAGGGAATGAAATTTGGCCTTATATTTTGACAGGGAAGGAGATGAATGACTCATGGCTTGAACTCACCATGAAAGATGTGAACAATCTGGCTTTCTTAAGCCCTAATTGGTCTCACCTGGTTCACAGTATCAAGCAAACATGTCTAATTGATTTTTTTTAAATCCCCAAGTGCTGCGGCAATTACCATAATATTATGACAATGCTAATACAGTGCAGCCTCACTGAAATGCAAAAGAACTCTTAGGAAAAGAAAGTAAGAGGCTTTTGGTTGAACTGGTTCTGAACTTTCTGCAGCAGTTGACTCCATAGTGGGCACCGCAGTCCATGGAGCTGAGCACACTGATTCTTTTCTAAGTTATCAGTCTGTTGCTGTGGTATCAGCACATGTTAGGCTCTGAAGATAACTCTTCTCAGATAGTATTGTTCAAAATGTCAGTGGTTGTTTGACTCACATTACTGGATGAAAGGTGAGCTCTTTTTATATATGTCACTGGGGTTAGGGAACTGTAGGGAACTGTGTAGCAATTAGGAAATAGTATAGGTAGGATATATAGTAGTATAGTAGTATATAATAGATAGTATATTAGGGCGTTCAGCACTACATTGTGTGTGTGTGTGTGTCTGTGGTGAGGTGTGGTGTGCTTGTGTGTGTATTCCTTCAGCCTAAATATCCAGAGGGCCAAGATTCTTATTATCTGCCCAATCAACAGAATTGAGACCAATCTTGGTAAAGGATAGGCTGACTGATTGGAACTTGGTGTCATCAGGGCATATTTATGACATGGTCAAGAATAGCTTGATAAATTAGTTTAACATTTTACTTTCTATTTTCCTTCACTGATGCTGGTCTAGATGGATCCTTATGAATGACTGTCAAATCAACTTAAAACTCCAAAACCATGAGACAAAAATGAGTTTTCACATTATGTGAGTTGTCTTATCTCATGCTTTTGTTACAGTGATGGAAATCTTGTAGATATACTAATCCAGGTAGCTTAGGCACCAGGCCAGTCTCACTTGTCAATCACAACCCATTTGGAGAGATGACACTCATTGCTCCTGTGTGATTGCTGCTGAGACGATACACATTGCTGTGTTACTGAATACTACTCAGAACTTCATCAGCAGCCTATTTGCTGTGCTGAAACCTCAGCCTTCCATTTAAAGCTCTCCATGGGTAATGATCTGGTACAGTTCTCATCTAGTCACCTGGCACTACTTTACATAAATCTGCCTCTGTTGTCTATTCACTCTGCCCAGCTGTGCTGTTCCTGCTTTCCAGCTCTGCACGCTGTAGCTCCTGCATCCTCTGAAAGGCCTTTTGCAGAGACAGAAGTATAGACACAAGATAGAGAGACTATATTCTAGACTTTCCCCAATTATCATCTCGATTAAAATTCCAATAGAGAGGGTCATGTGACAGTCTTCATTGAATACCTTGTAGATCTCTGTCCTTATTGGCTGAAAGTAGTGGATGTATAAAGTCAATTGGGACTGTAGTAAATCCCGTGAGGATGTTTACTAATTTTCTTTATAATGTAAGGATATTAATTGTCTGTTGTTTAATGCTTTAGCTATCAGTCTAAGTAACAGCAAAAGCCTCTCGATGAACTATAATATGTATTTAAAGTCATTTGCTGTGCATGTCTAGCAAGTGCCAGATGCTGTTCTGTACTAAGACAAAATCTTCACCTTCATTAGACTTTCATTTGGGGAGTAACAAATAAAGGAGATGAACTAGTGAAAGAATGAATTCATGTATCCCTGTTAACTATGCAGAGTTAAAATGGAGTGCATTAGGTGACTAGATGACTCTTCTTGTGGAAGTGAGGCAGAGCCAGGGTGGACTGCAACATGGAATGAGGACTCACTAAACATTGGAATAATCTACCAAGATAGAAGTTATATTTATTTCTCAGTGAATTTATTCTTGCTGTCAATCTGTCCCTTCTAGCATCATTGAATTTCTGCTTGTAGTTGCTTCATAGTGATTAGAAGCATTATTACAGCTTGCTATTGAATAAGTGTCTGTAACCATGGAAATATGCCTGTTGGATATGGTGTGCTAATGATGAAGGTTGTGGATTTAGATTATCCTGAGTCTATTGTAAACAGTTGCATATTCCACAGCAATCCTTACGTTATGGACTAGGAGCATTTCTAGGGTCAAGAATTGGTGCCAGGAGATGTCTTCACATGCACCGTTTCCTGGCTCACTTACTTGCTGCTGTCTGACTCCTGTGAAATATTTTTAAATGTTTTGCCTTTCTAATTTGTGTCCTTTTACAAAATGTTTGTCAAATATTGATTCTCTTTCACAATGGGCCTTGAAAGCAGCTGACGGTTGTTTTGTTTCCCAACGTTGATTCATGCAGCTCCTGCTGCTGCCAAAGTCCTTCTTTGTGTACCAAATTCATCACTGACCTCCGCTCAGTGCTGGGAACAGGGTTTGATTATGGCTGTAGCTGGGGAACCACACATCCTCTTCCAGATATTATAAACTGTGCTACCACGGAGCTTTTCATGTAGTCTCAATGCCTTTTACCGGTGTTCTGAGTGAGGTAACACAACAGTTTTGCTGTAGAAGATATAATTATGTTCATTCTTTTGTACAGAAGCAAAAGAGGTAAAGGAATGCGGCCAAAGGAGGTAAAGGAATTCATCGGAGCTCACGTGGGGATTCTCAGCTATCCGTCCTCAAGCCAAAGCATATGGTGTGCTTTTCTCTCTCAAATATGGAAATATGTTTGCACTCTTTTTTAATCACAGTTGTGCTCTCTTACTATTTATATCATTCCAACTCTCATTAATGGCTTTCCTGTTTACCAGTCTCTGCAGCTTTGGGTGTTTTCTCTTGGCATGATCCCCATTGTGTTATTTATATCAAGACACACATTTTATTATTAGATTCCGGGAACATGTTCCTAGATGTATCCAAGTAGCCACAGATATCCACTTCCAAGCCGTAGAAAATGTAATCCCCAGAACTCCATGCCCTCTGCAGACTCCAGCCTCACCAGTCTTACTGCAAGTCCTGTGGTGTCTGTTCTGCCTTTCGGCCATTCTTGTTTCTCCTGATTCTTGGGTTTTTTTCTCCTACCCTTTTCTTCTTTTTTCTCCTTAACTCCATAATGATCTCTTTCAGGACCAGCATTCCTTCAAATATTTCCTATCTCCAAGACTTCTTTACTTTGGATGCTCTATCACAACCACTCATGAAAAGTTTTCCAGGACATCACCAGACTCATCTTTATGCAACAGAATATTTAATTTCCTATGTTACAGGTGTTACTACTACATTTTTATTGGGGTTAAGTGCATATAATCTACCATCTTAATCTTTTCAGTATATGTTCAGTGATGTTAACGCCTTTTATAATGTTGTCTGGGCATCTCTTCATTTTGAAAAATTAAAGCTCAATAACCATCAAATGAAAGGTTGACCATCTCCTTTCTCCTCCATCCCAGAAACAATCATTCTACATTCTGTGCCTCAACTTTGACTGTTCTAAGAACCTTATAGAAGTAGAATTGCACAATATTTGTCTATTAGTGATTGTCTATTTAGTTAACATATTGTCACCAGGATTCTTTTATGTTTTGTACTTTCCATTTTAGACCTTACAATATTCCACATTTCTATAATCCTTTATCTTATATTTTATCTATTATTAATAATGCTGGTATGAGTATGGTTATGCAAACAGTTTCAAGACTTTATTCTGGGTGCAATGGCTCAGTGAGTAAAGGCCCCTGCTGCTGAGCCTGATTACCTGACTTCAATTCTTGGAACTCTCATGGCAGAAGAAGAGAACCAACTAGCAAAGGTTTTCCTCTGATCTCCACACACATACTATGATAGGTAAACCCCTAAGCACACACTCACATATATGCACACACATACACATGTTCATGCACACATACACACATTCATGTGTAGGTAGAGGCAGGCCACCTGTGGCTGCATTGTCTTAAATTGCCTGCCTGTCATTCACACCTGACTCTGCCCCTAGGTAAGAATAGTTTGTAACAACTTGTGATTCACTTATGACCCAAGCACATGTTACAGGGCAAAACAATAGTGAGTGATGTATACAGGGAGCATGATGTAGAGGTCTAGGGTTGGCTCAGAGAAATGAAATCATTTTGTCTATATAAAGAATGGACAGTAAACAATAAATTGAATCTCCATTACCACTTGATGAGATTTCTGGGTGCATTATTTTCAATGCATAATTTAAGCCCATCAGGCTTGTGTTTTGAGTGTTGAGTGCTAGCAGAATTGGTTGGAATAGGCTCCTCTTGTTAGACTACCAACCTGGGAAGAGAGTATCAAATTGCTAGCTGGGTTTTGGCTGGACTGAGGCTTGCAGGAGGCCACCAGTCTGAGGAATCTGTCTTGGGGTGTGGTTGGTCTCCAGGAGATGGAATTTATGTGGCCATAAGGGGGTGGTAGCCAGCTCCCCAAGGCCAAGGATCTATATCTGGCAAATAGCCAGGCCAGACCAGGCTGTGGGGCCCAAGTCCTCACAGCTAGCTGGTGTGCTGCATTTTTGCACCAGCTCCCAAGAGAAGCCACTGGTGGCTCCTCCCCCTTTTCCTTTAATCCAGCAGGCAAGGTTTGCATCTCCAAGAGTGAGAGAGCACTAACAACACTCACGCACACAAAAGAAACAAGCAAAATGTAATAAAACATTTAAAAGTTTCCACTTTCAATTCTTTTGGGTGTAGAACCAGATGAGGAATTTCTACAGCATTTGATAATTTCTTTTTTATTAATTTTTTAAATTATTTCTGTATGTGTATGAATGTACTGTCTGCATGCAAGTTTGTGCACCCGTGTCGTGCAATGCCGCGGAGGTCAGAAGAGGGTGTCTGATTCCCCCGGAACTGGAGTTCTCCTGGAATTGGAGTTTCAGACGGTTCCTAGATAATTTCTTTTTTTAATAATACTTTGATTGGCATTTTGTGTATTTCATACATCATTTTTTCAGTTCAATTTAGACATATTCCCTTTTCCCTTCCTCCCTCTCCACTCCAGCTCCTGTCTTCTACTATACATGTCCTGTATCTTTCTCTCAGTCTTTTATAAAGTTTTCCTCTGCAAAGGTTTATTGTTTTGGGCAGAATTTAACTATATCAGTCCATTCTTTGACCCAGTCCTTATGTTGTGGTTCTCTCCCAATTGTATTGCTCCAAAACATTCCTATATAAATATCATATATGCACCAGAATTATGTCCTTGAGGAATAAACTGTATGTTAACTCTGATATATGTTTAGGAGTTCACATTTTTCCCTTTATATTACTCTGAAATATGAATATATACCTTCTGCCCATATACATTAATTGCCATGTCTGAAAGTAAGTGGTAAGTTAATTCTAGGGCTCATTAAGAGATTCACATTATATCATCACAGTTGCTTTCAGATAGAAAGAAATATAACAATAATGTTGCTCAGCTTGCCTTTCAATTGGGGCATCCATAACCAAACCCCATTTGTTTTTTGGGGTACTGTTTTACTTCACTTAGCATAATGGCTTTGAGTTCCATCCATTTACCTGCAAAGTTCATGATGTTATTTTTCTTTACCACTGCATAGAACTCCATTGTGTAGATATATCACATTTTTGTTATTCACTTGTCAGTTGAGGGGCATTTGGGTTGGTTCCAGCTCTTGGCTATTGTGAAGAAAGCTGCAATAAACATAGATGTGCATGTATCTTTGCAGTAGGATGAGTCTTGTGGGTATATACCCAGGAGTGGTATGGCTGTGTCAGGTGGTAGGCTCATTTTGAGTCTTTTAAGGGTTCTCCCCACTGCTTTCCACAGTGGTTGTATGAGTTTACATTCATACCAGCAGTGGATGAGTGTTCCCTTTTCCCCACAACCTCTCCAGCATTTGGTGTCTTGTTTTCTTGATCTTAGCCAGTCTTATCAGAGTGAGATGATATTTTAGAGTGGTTTTAATTTGCATTTCCTTAATTTTAATGATGTTGAACACTTTTTAAGATGTTTCTCAGCCATCTTTACTTCCTCATTGGTGGAGTCTCTGTTCAGCTCTTTACTCCATCTTTTGAGTGAGTCATTTGTTTCCTTCTTTGTTTTTTGAATAGTTTATATATTCTGGATGTTAATGCTCTGTCAGATGTATCACTGGTGAAGGTTTCCTCCCACTCTGTGGGTTTTCTCTTCACTTCCTTGATTGTTTCTTCTGCTGTACAAAAGCTTTTGAGTTTGATGAGGTCCCATTTGTCAATTGTCTATCTTATTTCCTGTGCAGCTCCTGTTTCATTTAGAAAGTCTCTTCCTTCTCCTATGTCTTGTAGACTACTATCAACTTTTTCTTCTGTCACTTTCAGAGTTTCATGTTGAGATCTTTGATCCATTTGGAGTTGATTTTTGTACAGGGTGAGAGGTACGAGTTTAATTTTTTTTGTCTTTTTGAGACAGGGTCTCCCTGTAGCCCCAGCTGTCCTGAAATTCACTCTGTAGACCAGGCTGGCCTTGAACTCACAAAGATCCACCTGCCTCTGCCTCCCAAGGCTAGGATTAAAGGCATGCACCACCATGCCTGGCATATGAATTTAATTTTTATCTTAGGTTCTGCTCCATTCCATGGTGGGTGTGCCATGCCATTTGTTTTCCACATAAACTGAGCACAGTGCTTTGAAATTCTTCACATTCTCACTCACATTTATTTTCAGTTCTATTAAAAATGATATTTTTTTCAACATGGCACCAAAAGCACAAGCAATAAAAGCATGAGTGGGGAAATGGAAATGGAATTAAAGGAATTAAAAACCTTCAGCACAGGAGAGGAAATAATTTTGTGCACTATCTTTCATTCTATTAACACTGATTTTCTGGCAGCAAAAACTAAAAGTATAAGATGAAATCCAATTTGTTTGTTTTGGTACTATATATTTCCTCTCATATCCAAGAATTTATTAAGTACAGTGTCATCAAGTATTTGCCCTATGCTTTCTTTGAAAAATGTTTGAGATTATACATTTATTTCTTTTTTATTTTGAGATAATTTTTACATTTGGCATGCATAAGGACTCAAATTCTTTTCCTCCGCCAGTAGTTATGCAGTTTTCAAAGTCCTATATGCTAAACAGTCTTTCTCTCATTCAATAATCTTAGCACCTTTGTTAGAGACCATTTAATCACAAGTGTATAGGATTATTTCTGGGTTTTTCTATTTTATTGGCCTTTATCATTGTGTTTATTCCAGTAGTATATATTTTGATTAGTATATTTTTGTAGTAAAATTTGAAAGCAGAAAACATGAACATTCTATATTTTTTCTTTTTTCAAGAATATTTTGGATATTTAGAATCCCTAAAGATTCCATGTAACTTTTTAGTTGGATTTTTCTAGTTATTAAAAGAACTATAATCATAATTTTCTTGAATGTTTAAAGAATAGAATGGGAGATTTTGCCTAAGTGAGCTTGATGATTATAATATACTTTGGAAATTCACACTGAAAAAATCTATACCAACATGAAATAAAATTGTAGTATCACCTGGTTGTATTTCAACTGAATATATCCTGGAAGTTAGAAACAAAATATAAGAAATTATTGTACATTTTTAAATTAATATGGTTTTTAAAGTTAATAATACATTCCATGGGATGTGTATTAAATTTATCCTCAGGTTAGTTTTTTAATTTAACACAGTTTCTTTTTAAAAATATCAACTTACAAAACAAATATCAACTTACAAGAAATAGCTTTAGTTCCGTCTTCATTAGTTTTCTTTCTGTGGCCTCCTGGGTATGCTCATTCTTTTCCTCAGTCCCTTTCATTGTTTCATATATTCTCTGTAGGTCTGGTTTGGTGGACACGAATTCTTTCAGCCTATTCATGCCATGCAACATTTTCTTTCTCCTTTGACTATGATAAATAGCTTCGCTGGTTAAAGTATTCTGGGTTGGCATCTATGGTCATTTAGAAATGGGAATACTTTGGTCCAGGCTTTTCTGGTTTCCATAGCTTGCCTTGAAAAGTTGGGCTGGAGAGATGTCCTAGAGGTTAAGAGTGCCGACCGCTCTTGCAGAGGACCCGGGTTCGATCCCCAGCACCCAGATGGCGGCCGAGAACCGTCTGAAACTCCAATTCCAGGTGAACTCCAGTTCCAGGGGAATCCGACACCCTCTTCTGACCTCCGCGGCATTGCACATCACGGGTGCACAGGCTTGCATGCAGACAATACATCCATACACATACAGAAAGAAATAAAATTTTTAAAAAAATTAAAAAAAAAAAAAAAGAAAAGTCAGCTGTGGTTCTGACGGGTTTTCCTTTATATGTGATTTATTGTTTTTCCCTTCCAACTTTCAGGATTCTGTCTCTGTATCATGTTCAGTTCTTTATGACTCCAAGTCTGAATTAAGAGTTATACTTTATCATAACCTTAGATTTTCTTTCCTGTATTCTAAATGGCAGTGGCTTTCAGGGGTTATAACCAACCTATTTGTGTCTAAATCACAGCTTCCATTCTTTAAAATTAGCCACTTATATTAATGTTTTTGCTATGACATGTTGTGGGGAATTTCTATCTGGTCCTGCATATTTGGTGTTCTGTGTGCTTCTTGTATCCTCATTGGTATGTCTTTCTTTACTTTAGAAAAGTTTTCTTCTATAATCCTGTTGAGTATGTGGTCAATGCTACTGACCTGGGATTCTTTTCTTCCTCTATGCCTATGGGGAGTCAATTTGGTCTTTTTGTGATGTCCCATATTTCCTATGTTTTAAATTTGTTTTCCATATTCTTTGCTTGAGCAATCCAATTTTTCAACTTCATCATCATCCAGTCTTGAAATTCCAATTTCCATTTCTTTCATTCTGTGAAGAGGCTTTTTCCTGTCATTTCAAATTGACTGATTGCATTTTTTCATTTCATCCTGAGTTAATGTCCATATTTTTATCTCCATGAATTCACTTTTCAAATCCTGAATTGTCTTTGTCATTACATTCACCTATTTATTCAGATTTCCTTCAGCTTCGGTTTGCAGTTTATCCCTATCCTCTGAGTTCTTTGAGTTGTTTGCTTGTGTGTTCTTCAACAAATTTTTTAAAATTCTTTGATCATGTTCATGACCGTTATTTTAAATTTTGTGTCCTGGGTTTCCTCTAGGGAGTTTTAATTATAACACACTTCTGAAGGACTGGTGGAGTTTGGTGGGAACATATTATTTGGTTTTTCATATTATTTATATTTTTTTCATTGTGGTTTGGGCATGTGGATTTCTTTTATTGCTTGTAATTCTGGTATAATACTGGTCTTCCTCTATTGAGTTGTCAAACTTCAGTTTGACTCTGTTTATATTGTTGATGTAGCTTGGCTGCTTTCTGATCTGGTATGGTTAGTTGGTCTGGGCTTCAGTTTCTCTCTTTTGATTTTTTTTTTTTATTAGAAGTAGGGATGAATCCAGGGAAGCTTTTCAGGAGCTTCCCAGGAGGGTGAAGGAGCCCTGGCTAGTCAAAAAGGATGGGTTGGTTCTTACCAGCTAGCAGAGAAGGCCTGATCTCTTGTTAACAGTGGGATTGGAGATGGTCCCCAAGAAGGGAATCACATGTGACTTAAATATTTTTCTGCATTTTATTTCCTATTAATTTTGTCTTGTCTTTCTTTTTCAACCTCTCAATCCCTTTTTTAAATTTCTACTATATAAAACTCAATATCTTTGTGTTAGTCGTTTCAGATTAAATTTAGAAATGTCATGACATGCTTAAACAAAATAGCTCCACACTAGTATACATAAAGTGAAGTCTAATATTTTATCCTTAGTGTGAAAAGGGGTTTTATTAGAATTAGCCACTGTAATGAATTCATAAAATCGAGCAAAATATCTAGGGCATTATAATGTCAGACTTCATCTTGCATGGGAGGAAATTTCTTTATATTTGTAGTTTCATCCTATTGTTCAGTTAGCATAATGAGGATAAAAGGGAAAATAATACTTAAGTTTGATGTTACAGCTTTTAAAACAAAATTCAAAAGACTTATCAGGGCAAGAACCCAATTATCTCAGAATAATGTCAATACAATTAACTGTGATTTTCTGCTTTCAAGGTGTGGGCAGTAGTCCCACCTATGGGTCAGAGGGTGACGAAGGAGGGACAGGATGCATCGGGAGACACAGAAGGTGCCTACTGACTCTATCTTCCTGATGTTCTGTAAATTAGAATCTACATCTACAAAGCAGTTTCCAATTAGATGTATAGCTAGGTATGCCTTTTGTTTCCAGTCAAAAACTTTTAACCTAATGCCTACAATTTACTTGCCATGTTCTATACCCGGAGTCTGCCCTCCCTGTCATTTACAATACCTAGGTATGTATATATAGAAACTTTCTTTCCTCTAGTCATACATCCGCTTCTTGCTGGGCTCAAACAAAGTAACTACCACCTATCTGTGATCCAGTGCTATGCTTTGAGCCATGTAACATGACAGTATCAGGCAGGGGGAGGAAAAGATGGCTAATTTTAAAGAATGGAAGCTGTGATTTAGACACAAATAGGTTGGTAATAACCCCTGAAATTCACTGCCATTTAGAATACAAGAATGAAAATCTAAGGTTACGATAAAGTGTAACTCTTAATTCAGACTTGGAGTCCTAAAGAACTGAACAAATATGAGCACACCTCCAGTGAGAGGTGACCCCTTCCTTTCCAGGTAACTGTAGTTGAAGGTTTGTTATGAGGCCTGGCTCTTTCTCCCTGGCATTCTTTCCCATTGGGCTCAGTAGAGAGGAGCTGCGCTCTCACACTTCACTGTGCACTGATCTAGCAGACCTTCCTGCCTCTACTCCATGTTCTCTCTCAAACTCTACTTTCCCATTACCAGTTGCTTTCTTTTCTCTGAGACAAACATATTTTAAGCTTCCTCAATGTGAAAACATTTTGCTTTCCACCCATTTAATTTAACCTTATAATTATATTTCCAGTGTGGTTAGTTATCATTAATGGGCGTGATGCAGTTGAGTGTGATGCAGATGGTAAAAATGAACATTGAATGTTCCCAGGTGCTGAAGGAAAGTCACTGAACAACAGACATCTTGACCAAATGGATACTGGTGACAATTTAGAAAGATGCTCATTTCTCCCCTTTCATCAGTGTGCCCAACATAAGTGCTTAACTAAGTGCTGTGATCTATGTGACTCTAACTATCATCCAAACTATTTAATCATACATTTGACTAGGCAGTTACCAGGAGATTTTTCAAAAGATGTTTTACTTTGGACATTTTAAAATGATTCCAAGCATAAAGAAAATAGTGTACTGAATCTAATATACTCAATTCTTATATTCAGATGAATTAAAATGAGCAAAAAATGATAAATTTAAAATACATAGCTCTATGGACTTTACATGCATTATTTTTATAGTAATGTCAGAGATTATCTTTCAATTTCTGTTTTGCAAATGAAACATCTTTTTGAGGAAATCACAATGTCATTTCCATCCTCTTATTCTTCTTTGCTGCCCAGTTGCCATCAAGTGAAGAGTTTGTCTACGTCTTTGACTTGCACTGTGATGTAGGTCAGGGTGAACATGATTTCCTAATCCTCTTGCCTCCATCTGCCAGGCTCTGGGATGGGATTCTAGGCACACACCATCATGCCCAGGTATTTCTTTTAAAAACAACATTTAAAAAAGAAAGGGGGTCTTAGAAGGTGGCTAAGTGGGTAAAGCATTTGCTCTGGGAGCCTGGAGACTAGAGTTTGGATCCCCAGAACCCGTGTAAAATACAGGAAGCTGCCTGTGATCCCAGTACTCAGATGGCAGAGATAGGGGATCCAGGATTAAGTAACTAGATAGTCTAGCTATATCAGCAAACTCTAGGTTCTTAGCTCTTTCTCCTGTTGCTGTGATAAAATACTCTGATAAAGGAACTGAAGAAAGAAGAGGTTTATTTGTCTCACAGTCTGATGCACAGTCCATCATGGAGGGAAAATCCAGACAACAGGAGCTTGAGGTAGCTGGTTACATTTTATCTGCATTCAGAAGAAGACAGGAGTCAGTGCTTTTTCCCCCCTTTTTCAGATATTTTTCTTTATTTTTCTTTTATTCACAGGAAAAGAGCAACAATACAAAATACCAATAACAAAACAAAGGAACAAGAACAAAAAAGGAGGGGAGGATTTCCATTTCTTATTCTGGTGAAATAAAGAATCAATCTATAGGGCTTAATATTACTTCTCTTTTTTCCTTTCTCTCTTTTATTTCTTTCAACTTTTCCTGCTCTTTCAGGCCTACCAAAATGATTTTTTTAAAGTTAATTTTTATTGAGTGCATTTCATACAACATTTCTCAATCAAATTTAGACTCATTCTCCCATCCATGCCTACTCCTTACGTTCCCCCCTACTCTGCCAGAGCTCATGGATTCTGTCATGCATGTTAAGTCCTGTCTTGCATCTTTTTCTCAGTCTTTTATAACCTTTTTTGATGCACAAGTTTACTGTTTTGGTCAGTTTTTTGATTATATTTTTCTCTCTCTTTTTTTGTTCCCTTTAATTTTATATTATTCCAAAATATGCATATATGCACTCCACACATAACTCAAAATTACAGTGCTTTTAACTGCTAACTCAGCTCTCTTGCCCCTGGCCATTCCTGTATCAATTAATGTAATCATGAAAATCCCTCAGAATGCCCAGAGGCCCATTTTTCAGGCAATTCCAGATTTGGTGGCCAATTAACAGTAAACATCACACCACTCCTCAATGAATAAGGTGGAGAATGATCCTGAAAGATACACTGAAATGAGCTTGTAGCCTCCATATGGACATGACACACACCTGCACACATGTGTTTACACTCATGCAAACACACACACATATCTATCTATCTATCTATATATATATCTATATATAGATATATATATCTATGTTTGAGGCCATATACACATACACATGCCCCCAAAAGGAGAAAAAACACTCAAAATGGTAATAATAAAGAGAGTCTTGAGAAATAAGATAATTTATTTATATCTTGGTTCAACAAATAAAATGTAGGAAGAAAATGGGATGAAGGGCAGGAAAGAAGAAAGGAAATAAATCAGTATAGATGACAGTCTTGGAAATATTAAGGCAACCTAGCTATCTGAGCAAGATAGATTTCCATAGATATCCAAGTTAAAACAACTTAAGGGAGGAAAGACAGTTTGGGCTTAGGCTCCATTTCAGAGGCTTCAGAGTGTGGCTGCTTGCCCTTTGCTTTTCTTGACCTGTGAGGGTAGAGAGAAATTATATATATTTATATGTATATTTACATATATATGTATGTGTGCATGTGTGTGTGTTTGTGTATGAAATCTTGTAGAGTGTTCAGCAGTCTCAACAAATTTCTGATTATATCCACATGATATCATGTTCCATTATTTTATGTGTGATAGTTCCATAAACCCCCTCCCCCTTCTTCTTCATATACTGGATTACTGCGAAGTATACATTTATTTTTATTTTTTTTTGAGTTCTTATTTTATTTTATTACTTCTTTATTTTTTTCATTTTTTAATAATATGTAATAATTTATGAGTACAAGCATCCTTCATGTAAAACCAATTTGCAAGTAATTGTGCCCAAACCCACACAGCCCAAGGGTCCCACCATCCAGCTGGGGGGGCTTGTATGTTCAATCAAGTTGATCAAATAAGTGTCCAGACTCTATTGCTGTAGTTTCACCATTCACCCCAATCGCAGCCCTTACATTCTACCATGCCCCCTCTTCCGCAGATTGTTCCCTAGGCTTAGAAAAGGGGCACAGGTGGACGAGAGGCAAAACAGTCTACTTTCTCTGGAGCTGTTGTTTTGGACTCTGGTCAATTCTGGCTGTTTCCTTTCATGGGCTGACAGTTTGTCCAGGAATAACCTTTCAATCCTACTAATGAAGAACAAGCAATTAGATATATAGGTATTTAAGCAGCACTAATAGTTATGGTAGGTTACTTTAGCATAGACACATGTTTGGATATGTTAATCCATGAATTACAATTTTCCCCCCTGTTAAATATGACAGGGTCTTACTGTGGCTTATAACATCTCCTAACCTGTAGAGGATGTAAGCTTGTGGCATCAGCCATGGGTTATTTCTCCAAGGGGAGAGCCAATAGCCAATTAGATTTGGGATATACAGGCACATGGCTGCCTCTGCTGCACAGTATTTCCAGGCAGGTGAGGTGTAGCTGGTGCTGACGGTGGAGTCTTGCTTGACTCAGGGAGACCCATATTTGCTTTATTGGTTTAGTGGCCTTTGGTAACACTCTCTGGCATTCCAGAGGCCATCTGTACACTTGCATGTGTGGTCTCAATACATCCCTCCCATGTTAACGTCAGGTCTTCGGCAGCAGGGTCTTATTGCCTCTCCTCCTGTAGGTATCCCAACTTAGAGGCAAGGAGCCCTTACCTTTTGTGGGGCCTTGGATCCCCTGGCCAACATCCACCTGGTAGAACAATCCATTGCTGATGTCAGAGCTCCTGTATTAATATATTTTGCCTGAGTGCATAGCCCTAGGACTTTAGTATTATATTTGGTTCTGAACAGAGAGTAATCCCTTCCACAGTTCCCATGTCTAGTAGTCAATTAAAGAAAGCAGTTTTACCGGTTTTATAAGAGATTACCTCTACAATAGTTGTCTCCAATTTACAGTTGGGGAGCGACCTCATCATTGTCATATTTCTCCTTGTTCTATGGGTGGGAAGGCAAGGAAGTCTCTCATATCAGAACCTTTGTGGCACCTAGAAGGTAAGTTTCATTAGGACTCATTATAACTAGTTGTTACATGTAGGATCCACAGAGGGGTTCGATGTTTATGGCAATCTGAGGCTTTTCTTCCTTTGAATGTTCAGACGGGTCAGCCTTTCCGTTGCCACTTTTTGGTACATCCTACTCAATGCAAACCTGTATCTTTTCTTTCTCAGCCGTTAAGTTGGTGACGTTTTGTCCTGTTGGAACAAACAAATCTTTTCCCATAGTTAGTTTTAAGATTTGAATTGCAAGGGTTTGATGAAAAGGTTTCATGTCTTTCTGTATCCCCCCCCCTTTTTTTTTAGCGTATGAGTCTCCAGAAGATAGTTGTATTATACATGACTATAGGGTGGAGTCAAGGCATAGATTTCATCAAATTCACCCATGTTGTTTTGGGTGACTATATATGATTAACTTGGGAAGCAAACTTAATTTTTACGTTAAATCATCTTAAAGAGAATGCTACAAGGTGATACTGTACAACAGAGAAATTATAGAGAACATTTGTATGTGTCAATCCCAAAGTTCTTGCTCTACAGATTTTATGTAAAGCAAATGTGGGCAACAGCGAATTATATCTCCATTTAATTCAGATGCATTACCATTTTTATCAGATTCTGTAAACCAATGTTGTTTAATATACACATGTTTACTTTTACTTTTACTAAGTCCTAAAACACCATGTGTCCTGTAGACAGTGTCTAGGCGAAACTGGGTACTTGCTGAGCTCACGTCAATTAAATATGCCTTAATCGAATATACACCCGTGTCCCTCTCCCACCCATCCCCCCTTTCCAATTCACCATTTCAGTCCATTTTCTGATGCAGTCTTTCTGTTGTTCTTTTACTATGCCTCCCTCTCCATGAGAAATATTTATATCTGGGTTGTTGGTACTAGCATCCACATATGAGGGACACCATTTGTCGTTTGTTTTTCTGGGACTGTGTTACTTCACTTAACATAATGTCTTCCAGCTCCATCCATTTACCTGCAAATTTCATGATGTTGTCCCTCTTTACTGCTGCATAGTATTCCATTGTATACATGTACCACATTTTCTCTATCCACTCGTCAGTTGAAGGGCACCTGGGCTGGTTCCAGCTTTTTGCTATTGTGAACAGAGCTGCAATAAACATAGCTGTGCATGTATCTTTGCAGTAAGTTGTGTCTTGTGGGTATATACCCAGGAGTGGTATGACTGGGTCAAATGGAAGGCTCATTTTGAGTCTTCTAAGGGTTCTCCACACTGCTTTCCATAGTGGCTGTACAAGTTTACATTCCCACCAGCAATGGATGAGTGTTCCCCTTTCCCCACAACCTCTCCAGCACTTGGTATCATTCATGTTCCTGATCCTAGCCAGTCTTATTGGAGTAAGGTGATATCTCAGAGTGGTTTTAATTTGCATTTCCTTAATTATCAGAGATGTTGAACACTTCTTAAGATGTTTCTCGGCCATCTCTAACTCCTCCTCTGTGAAGTCTCTATTCAGATCTTTGCTCCATCTTTTGAATGATTCATTTGTTTTCTTTCTTCTTTGTTTTTTGAGTAGCTTGTATACTCTGGAAATTAATGCTTTGTCAGATGTATCTGCTGTGAAGGTTTCCTCCCACTCTGTGGGTCTTCTCCTCACTTCCTTTATTGCTTCCTTTGATGTACAGAAGCTTTTGAGTTTAATGAGGTCCCATTTGTCAATTGTCGATCTTATTTCTTGTGCAGCTGCTGTCTGATTTAGGAAGTCTTTTCCTACACCTATGTCTTGTAGTCTGCTGCCAAGCTTCTCTTCTATCACCTCCAGAGTTTGGGGTTTCACGTTGAGGTCTTTGGTCCATCTGGAGTTGACCTTTGTACAAGGTGAGAGGTAGGGGTTTAATTTCATTCTTCTACAAGTGGTGATCCAGTTTTGCCAGCACCACTTGCTGAAGATGCTGTCTTTCTTCCATTGTGTCTTCTTGGCCCCCTTGTCAAATATGAGGTGGCTGAAATTGTATGAGCTCAGGTTTGGATCTTCAGTTTTATTCCATTGGTCAACTGGTCTGTTTTTGTGCCAGTACCAGGCTGTCTTTATGACTATAGCCCTATAGTATAGTTTGATGTCTGGTATAGCGATCCCCCCTGTATTGCTCTTTTCACTCAGGGTTGCTTTGGCTATTCGGGGTCTTTTGTTTTTCCAAATGAAATTGAGGATTTTTTTTTCCAGGCCTGTGAAGAAACTCTTGGGGATTCTGATTGGGATCGCATTAAATCTGTACACTAGTTTGGGTAGGATGGACATTTTTACTATATTTATTTTCCCAATCCATGAGCATGGGAGGTTTGTCCATCTTCTGATGTCTTCCTCAATTTCCTTTTTCAGGGGTTTAAAATTTTTGTTGTAGAGATCCTTGGTGTCTTTGGTTAGGTTTGTTCCTAGGTATTTTATTGTTTTTGAGGCTATTGTGAGTGGGAAGGTCTCCTTGTAGTCCTTCTTCAATTGCTTGTTGTTGGTGTACAGAAAGGCTACTGATTTTTCTAGGTTTATTTTGTATCCTGCCACTTTACCAAAGCTCTTAATCGTTTCTAGGAGTTTTCTGGTGGAGTTCTTAGCATCCCTTAGGTAGACAATCATATCATCAGCAAAAAGGGATAGCTTGACTTCCTCTTTTCCAATTAGAACTCCTTTAATTTCCTTTTCTTGCCTTATTGCCCTAGCTAGGGTTTCTAGCACTATATTGAAGAGGAGTGGTGACAGGGGGCAGCCTTGCCGAGTTCCTACCTTTAAGGGGAATGCTTCTGTCATTTCCCCATTTAGGATGATATTGGCTGTGGGTTTTCTGTATATGGCTTTGATTACATTGAGGAATGATCCCTCCAGACCAATTCCCTCCAGGACTTTAAACATGAAAGGGTGCTGGATTTTGTCAAAGGCTTTCTCCGCATCAATTGAGATGATGGCGTGGTTTTTGTCCTTCAGTCCATTGATATGTTTGATGATGTTTATTGATTTTCGTATGTTGAACCATCCCTGCATGTCTGGTATGAATCCAACTTGGTCATGGTGGATGATTTTCTTGATGTGAGTCTGTATGCGATTTGCCAGAATCCTGTTTAGAATTTTGGCATCTGTGTTCATTAGGGAGATGGGTCTATAGTTCTCCTTTTTGGTTGTATCTTTCCCTGGTTTTGGTAGTAGCGTAATGCTGGCTTCATAGAAGGAATTTGGGAGAAGTCCCTCCATTTGTATCCTTCTAAACAATTTAAGTAGTAATGGTTGTAAGTCTTTACGAAATATTTTATAGAATTCTGCCGTGAATCCATCCGGGCCTGGGCATTTTTTGGTTGGGAGGCTACTTATTACATCTTCGATTTCTTCCTGTACTATTGGTCTGTTTAGGCTGTCGATCTCTTCTTGGTTGAGCTTTGGTGATTCCCAGGATTTCAGATATTCATCCATTTCTTCTAGGTTTTCAAACTTAGTAGAATATAAGTTTTTGAAGTAGTCCCGTATGATTGTCTGGATCTTTTCATTGTCTGTTGTGATATTTCCCCTTTCATCACAGATTCTATTGATTTGGAGTTGTTCCCTCTTTCTTTTGGTTAACTGGGCTAGAGGTCTGTCTATCTTGTTTATTCTCTCAAAGAACCAACTTTTGGATTCATTGATTTTTTGTATGGTTTTCTTTGTTTCTATTTCATTGATCTCTGCTCTGATTTTTGTTATTTCTTCTTGTCTGCTCCGTTTAGGGTTCATTTGTTGTTGTCTCTCAAGTATTTTTAGCTGCAGTGTTAGATCGTTCACTTGTGCTCTTTCTGTTTTTTTAATGTGGGCACTTAGAGCTATAAACTTCCCTCTTAGGATTGCTTTAAGAGTGTCCCATAGATTTTGCTGTGTTGTTTTATCATTGTCATTCAGTTCCAGGAATGTTTTTATTTCTTTTTTTATTTCTTCCTTGACCCACTCATTATTCAGGAGAGTGTTGTTTAGTCTCCATGTGTTCCTGTAGGTTGTAGGGTTTATTCTGGTGTTGATATTGAGTTTTATTGCACTGTGGTCTGATAGAATGCATGAGATTATTTCAACCTTTTTATATTTGTTGAGTTTTTCCCTGTGTCCCAGTATATGGTCTATTTTGGAGAATGTTCCATGAGGTGCTGAGTAGAAAGTGTATTCTCTGGTGTTTGGGTGAAATATTCGGTAGATGTCTGTGAGGTCCATTTGGTGTATTGTGTCATTTAGTTCAGATGTCTCTCTGTTTATCCTTTGTCCTGTTGATCTGTCTAGAGGACTTAATGGGGTATTGAAGTCCCCTAGTATTAGTGTGCTGGGGTTAATCTGTGCCTTGAGATCCTGAAGAATTGTCTTTATAAAGTTTGGTGCACTGATGTTTGGTGCATATATATTTATGATTGTGAAATCTTCATCGTCAATTGTTCCTTTAATAAGGATGTAATGGCCCTCTTTGTCTCTTTTGATTTCTTTTGCTTTGAAGTCTATTTTGTCTGATATTAGAATAGCCACACCCGCTTTCTTTTTGGTACCATTTGCTTGGAATACTTTCTTCCAACCCTTCACCTTAAGTTGGTGCCTATCCTTGAAATTGAGATGGGTTTCTTGTAGACAGCATATAGATGGGTTTTGTTTCCTAATCCATTCTCCCAGTCTATGCCTTTTGATTGGGGAGTTTAGCCCATTAATATTTAAGGTTACAATTGAAAGATGGATGTTGCTTCCTTTCACTTTATTATCCATTTGGACTTCTAGCCTTTGATTTTGCTCCTATGGTTATGTTTTTGTTAGTTTCTTTTCCTAGGTGTTTGAGGATTGTTGCTCCTCTCTTCTGCCCTTTGAATTGCTTCAAGTATTTTATGAAGAGTTGGTTTTCCAGACATGTATTCCATCATCTTGTTTATGTCATGGAAGATTTTTCTCTCTCCTTCAAGTATAGTCGACATTTTTGCTGGGTAAAGTATTCTGGGTTGGCATCCATAGTCCCTTAACACAGGGAATGCTTTGCTCCATGTTCTTCTTGCTTTCATGGTTTGAGGCGAGAAGTCAGTTGTAATTCTGATGGGTTTCCCTTTGTATGTGACTTGTTTTTCTTTTGTGGCCCTCAGAATTTTGTCTTTGTTTTGGGCATCTAGCATTTTAACTATGATATGGCGTGGGGTGTTTCTTTTCTGATCTTGTCTATTTGGGGTCCTATGTGCTTCTTGTATTTGTATGGGCTTGTCTATTTTTAGTTTGGGGAAATTTTCATCTATTATTCTGTTGAAGATCTGATCAATACTATTCTCTTGAGATTCTTCTCCTTCCTCTATTCCTATGATGCGGAGGTTTGATCTTTTCATAGTGTCCCATATTTCCTGGTTGTTCCACTTTTGCATATTTAAAAAATTTTCATATTCTTTATTTGAGCTTTTTAGTTGCTCTGTGTTATCTTCCAGGTCTGATATTCTTTATTCTGCTTCCACCATTCTACTTCTGAAGCCTTTTACTTTCCTTTCTTCTTGATTGCATGAGTGTTCTAATTCTTTTTTCATTTCATCCTGAATTTTCTTTAGCATTTCCATTTCCTTTTTGAGCTTCTCAATCTCTTCTTGGTGCTCCTTACTTCGTTGGTTGGCTTCCTTTTTCAGTGTTTCTACATCCTTTCAGAGTCTGTTTTTTTCTCCCTCTAGTTCTTTCTGGAATTTGTCAATCTATTCCTCTAGTTCTTTCTGAAGTTTGTCATTGTATTCCTCTAGGTCCTTTATGAGTTTTTCATTCTCTCTCTTTAGTTCTCTGAATTCTTTATTTTCTTTAATTTCTCTGCATAGGTCTGCAATTATTCCTCTAAGATCTGTTCCTTGTGTCACTTCCTGGGGGATCCCATTGTAGCTATCTCCTACAGGTTTGGTAGAGCCTGGTGTGGGATTATCCTGTGCCTTTCCCATGTTGTCCCTTCATCGTGTCCCTAGCATGTGGGTTTCCCTTTTGTGATTCAAATCACAAATGTCTTTTCACTATGTTGGCGAATGGTTTTGCTTGCCTCCTTCTCATGGTTTTTTTTTTTTTTCTTTCCTCCTCCTTGTTTATGGAGTATTGACTTGTCTAGGTTTCAGGCTTTCAATTTTGTTTATATATTGGCTATTGGAAGCCCAAGTCACTCTTCTCTTCCTGTTCTGAAGGTTCTCCAAAAAAAGTCCCCTTGGATACTCCTTCACCAATTGCAGTTGGCAGGGGAGCCGGGGGGGGGGGATATATGCCTGACTTAGCCAGTGCCCTGGTACTTGTCTGGAGCAACTTCCGGGTTCCTGTGCCTCAGGAGCTGGCCTGCACAAAGCCACAGAGGCACCAAACCGGACCCGTGGGTCACCAGCTGCAAAGGCGAAGGGCAGCTCCACCCAGACAGCCAACCCCTACAAAAGGGTTCAGAGATGAGACCCTTTTCCAGCAGCACAGGAGACAATCTACCCCAAAATCTACCTGCATGGAGCGACTTCTGGGTTCCTGTGCCTCAGGAGCCAGCCCACACAAAGCCACCTGAAATATACATTTATAAGAAAATGGATTATTTCCCCTCTTATAGAATTTCTAAAAATAATGAGACAATTCGTCTGCATTACCTAAAGGTGATGTGTGTGTGTGTGTGTGTGTGTGTGTGTGTGTGTGTATTCTTTTATTTTCCATCATTATGCCTTCATGACCTTAAGCATATCAAATTCATTTCAGTCCATTGACTTGCCATCTTTACTGGTGCTTTGCCTCTTTAACAGCCATTTAATTGGGGACTGCAGGTCTTTTATAATCTATTAGTCTCTCATAATCTCACTGCTTTTTGGTATCCTAGAGTCATCTTTATAAGGTGTAATGAAGAATCTGGAAAGGCAAAATCAAATACCCATAGTATATCTTTCTTGAAGGATACAGAGGGGGAACTTCATTGCTGAATGAAGTCTTGGTTTGATTTCTGGAAATCAAGAAAAAGAACTACAGTTTAATCCTCAGTTTCATAGTCAGCAATGAAGCTTGGTATTGCTGCACCAGAAATAGATGAATAAACAAATAAACAGTCATAAAGAATACTAGTGAATAAGTAGCATTTCTTGATTAAAAAATTTTCCCATTTTTAATAGCCTCATATTGGATGTATGCATTAGTAACCAGAACCACACAAATAAATGCACACATAAGTTATGCTAAAATATCATAGTTATGGGGCTGGAGGGATGGCCTAGCGGTTAAGAGCGCAGACCGCTCTTGCAGAGGACCCGGGTTCGATCCCCATCACCCACATGGCGGCTGAGAACCGTCTGTGGCTCCAATTCCAGGAGAACTCCAGTTCCAGGGGAATCTGAGACCCTCTTCTGACCTCTGCGGCATTGCATGACACGGGTGCACAGACCTACATGCAAACAGTACATTCATACACATACGAAAATAAATAATAAAAAAAATTAAAAAAAAGATAATCTCAGTTTAAAAAAATATCATAGTTATATAACTATTTGAATTTCCCACTGTGCTTTATTATATATTATCTCCATTTGATTATAACTTTATGACATGTGTTTAAGGGGAAATACTGGCTAAGTGACTCCCTGGGGGAATCTCTGGCTATGCCTTTCTGTGATTTAAAGAGTAATGAGAGGCTGGGGAGATGACTCGGTGGCTAAAGTACTCTCTGTACAGGGATGAGGACAATAGTTTGGATGCCCCGAATCCATGTAGGTGCTGCACGGATGTGGAAACTCACCTGCATGGTGGAGTAGAGGATCTCTGGGGTGAGTTAGCTAGAGAGACCAGCTATATCGATGAGCTCCTGGTTTGGGTGAGAGAGTCTATCTCATTAAAAAAAGTGGAAGCATGATCAAGGATGATGCTGAAGTTAACCTTGGATTCCTACATGCATGCACACACAAACACACAGAGACAGACACTCACACAAACACACATGCCCACACACGTGTAAGCATACATATACACACATGAAAATAGAAAAAGATGAAAAGATAATAAAACACAGAATGGTAGATGGACACATCCATTCCACTCTGGTCGTTCCAGTCTTCAATACTGAAAAATACTGGATCTAATGATGATCATTAAATGGGAAGCCTTACCATCTTTTCTTTACATATAAATGTATTATTTTTGTAACTACCATGTTTGCCAGCACAATTTGCTACACTATGAATAGTGTCCTTATGGATAGTAGAGGTCAAATCAACAAATGTTTATCTATTCATTCATGGAGTATAATACTCTTTTTCTCTTAGAGTTCATTTTATTCATTACATTATGCCTTCAGTTTTTCCCAAGTACAGTAGGAAGTTAGAGTGCTGACTTATCTTCCACTATTTTGGTGACATCTGGAAGATACAGGAACATGTATCTGAGAACTGTTTGCAAAGAGCTGTACACTGGGCTTGGAAAAACTCAAGAACAATTCATAGTTACATTTGTGTCTGTTATAGCACTTACCACTCTGATTTCCAATATGGAATCATAGAGGCCGATTTGTCTTAACAGGAAGACTGTGATCACAGATCTTCATTCAACAGATATTATGGAATGAAGATACAGTTTATTGTGATGAATCACAGTAGAACATGGGTTTAGTGTTGAGGATGAAGATGAATAGGAACCAATTCCTGTTCACAAAGAGCCTAGGTTGTTGAGAATAGGAGGTAGAAGATGCATAGAGACAAAGATGTGCATCTATGGTATGCGTGGGAGCAGGGCAGAATACAAAGAGCTAAGCAGGAACTGCAGCGTTTACCCTACTACATAGCATGGTACATGTGAGCATTAAGTAGGTGGTCACTGCTCATCTGTAGTCAAGGTAAGATTCAAGTTTGTCACCATTGTAAGAGGGAGATTATTGCAGTACTCTATCCGTATATGTCTATCAACGTCTTTTACATTTAACAGAATTCTGTTTTAGGAAAGGCAACAGAATAGTTATACAATTTTTTAGAACCACTCTCTATAGATCACTAGAAATTCTATTTCTGTACTGAGTTCCAAAACCAGGCAAATCTCAAAGGTTTATATAGTATGTCTGCTTTTATGGCTAACTGCTAGAACTTTTTACGTGATTAAGGGAATAAATTACCTAATGTTCTCTTCATGTCTAAGTGCTGGCACCTTGACACTATTAAGCATTTCAAATTTAGAGCATCCTCAGAGTAGATTGAAGAACACTCCAGAGTCAGCTTCCAACCCTCAGAGATAGTCTTTAGAATTGGCTATTTCTCAGATTAATTTACATATTTTTCCAACTCTCTGTTTTGCTGTTTTTCAAGCTTTATTTTTAGGTGTATAAATTCTCCTTTGCTCCATGCATTTGTTTATACCAGATTCAGAGTTAATCTCTCACCTTGTGCTTTGTGTGAAGAGTCCCATAATCTGGATTTACTTCAGCAAATAGCTTGGTCCATCTGAGCTATGACAGAGTCTTCAAAATTCATTTCACAAAGCAAGAAAAACAATACAAAGGGTCACCTTAGCTATAGCCCTAGGAAGTTATGGGAGGCACAAATCATTTTTGAGAGCCACAGTATTACTAATTGATAAAATTCATAAAATAATCTTACATTTTCTTATGATTAAAGAAAACTAAAGAACAAAAAGTGAATAGAGTGGGGACTAGACTGCAATAAGGGTGATAAAGGAAGATATGAAGTATGAGTGAGGGCAGCTGCTGTGACAACTCGCTCAAGTGGCTGCTCTGGTAGGAGAGAAGAGTTTGAGAATTTTAGTGAAACCAACAACGCTACTTTCCATTTTCAACACATTCAAAATAAATACAGAAAAGGAAGTTAAAGGTTAATAATATAAAAAGAAACCAAGTCAATATTATAAACTAGACAATGCCAAACAAAAATAAAAATGAAGAAAAGTCATGACATGTCAGCCAGAAAGTAATAAAATGTTTAATTTTACCGTATTGTTATTCACACATGTGATACAAATCTATTTAAATTGTTTAAAAATAGCTATGGAAATCTATTTATAAAAGACTTTAATCTTCACATTGTCTAAAACAGACCATCAAGGCATAATATTTATTTGATAATAAGTCAACTCAGAAAAACGCACATTTCTTTTCAGAGAATGCAGCTGTGATGTTCACTGAGCTGCATGTAGCTTTAATTGAATAAAATCTTCAACTTTAGTATTTATTTGATTTTAATTTGAGGAATGGTTTAAAAAGCCCTTGTTTATACAGTACAAATTCTATTGGCATTTGATTCTTAAAAATCACACAGCCATACATTTTTTGAGTGCTCTATTAAGGTTTGTTTGGAGAACATGCATCCCTCAGGATCCTGTGTTGGAAGGCTTGGTCCTTGCTGGGTGGGAGCTTAGCTGAAGTAAGACCATGTCTCTGGGGGAACTCTTGGTCCATAGCCCAGCCTGGTCTCCCTCTCTGTAATATCTCTGCTTCCTAATCCACCTAGGTCTGAGCAAGCTTCTGCCATTTCCTGTTGCCTAACAGGCAGACTGTATCCTCTCAAACCATGAACCCAGATAATTCCTTTTCCCTATCAGTTGCTTACTTCAGGTAATTTGTTACAGTAATGAGAAAAGAAATTAATACATTATTACAGAAAGTATATGGAGAGAAATTGCAGCATGAGATACATAATCCATGCATCTGATGCCTATACTGTCTTTTGATTATTGATGACTTTTACTAAGGACTTTATTCTGGTTGTTCTGAACTGCCTTTCCATATTGTAATATCTACTCTTCTGGGGGAGAAAACCTGAGTGCAATGTTAAACTGACTGAGAAAGATAATTTTATTAGGGAGAGAAGTTAAATAGCCTGTCTGGGCATATGGCTGCCCTTACTAGTCCATCTCCCTCAGTTCCATCTTCTAACTTATGTCATCTAAACTTTCATTTGAACTTGATTAATATTGACTTTATATTATATAACCACAATGAAAGGAATTTTTATTATGTGATTTATTGATGGGTTGATTGTACTGTTTTTGAAAAATATTTGGTTTATTCTCGAATTTCTAAAGCAGGGGGTCTGGAGAGGTGGCTCAGTGGTTAAGAGCACTGGCTGCTCCTCCAGAGGACCAGGGTTTGGTTCCCAACACCCACATGATGGCTAACATCCATCTATAACTCCAGTTCCTGGGGATCTGATACTCTCTTCTAACCTCTGTGGGCATTGCATGACATGAGTCCACTTACATACATGCAGACTGTACACTCATACACATAAAAAAAAAATAATAAAGTATTTTAAAAATAGAATTTCTAAAACATTTACCAGAAAATCTTTACATTAAGCTGTATAAGAAAATGTGGTTTACCATATACCAAAGTTTAGACTTTTATTTATTATTTAGTGCCTATCGTCCCCTGTATAATTGACCATTAACTCTCGTCATATGTTCGTGTTTTTCTTTCTCTTCCTGCATGCAGTCTACCATCTAGTGAACTCCCTTTACCCAGAGACCCCTTCAGGCCTGAGGCAAACCTGTATCAAACACAGATATTGTTCTTTGAAATGTTCTTTTACCTTGACTTTCCTTCTTTGTTTCTAGAACAGTTTCTTTATTTCCTTTACTTCTTGTTTTGAACACATTTTATTTATGATTTACATTTATTAATTGTACATTTTAATAGTTGACATGTTCAATATATGCCTTCAGTGTGCACCAATGGCATCCAATCTCCATTTATACACCTTTCCTCATCCTTACCTATCTCCAGGAATCACTGTTCTACATTCATGTTGATGAGAGAGATAGAGAGACAGAGAGACAGAGAATGAGAGAGACAGAGACAGAGACACAGAGAGAACTTGTCTTTCTATGACTGTTTTTACCTGCTATTGTCTACTTCCATCTGTTTTGCTGCATGTGATAAGGTTTCATTTGTCTTGTCTTTATGGTTGAATACTATTCTATTTTGAATATTTATCATGTTTTATTAATCCATTCATCCTCAGAGTATTCACTGGTTTGTAAAGCACCGTTTTTAACCAATTTCATGAATAGAAAGATGCATGAGAGAGAAATCGCTCAAATTCTTACACATCTGAAATTATTTTTAGCTTACCATGGCATCTGAGTGATTATTAGGTAGAATGTAGCATTCCCAATGAAAATCATTTATGTAAAGAACTCAGAAGGCATGCCACATTGTTCTCCAGGCTTAGGGAAACTAAAGGGAATAGGTGCTCTGTTTGAGTATCGCTTCAATAAAAGGTGTCTTTTTCTCTGAACTGAGGACATTTTATTATGTTATGAAATATTTTTAGAGATAGCCTTACCTTTGATTTTTTTTGAGCCAGATATTTGAGAATGGGACTCAGAAAAGAATTTTAGTTATTACTTGTTCTTTAATAACTTCCCTGGTATTTTTCTGTTATCTCTCTAGGGAAGATGCTCTCATGGGCTGATTGTTTTGTACCTTTCTTCATGTCTTTCTCATTCCTTCATGGTTTTGTTTTTTGCATTATGGATTATTTTCTCAACACTGCTTCAAAATTTTGAGTTACTTTTCTTTACAAGTCATATTTAATAGTTTAAGTTTTGTATTTATCTCTGGTATTTTTGATAGCTTGTTGATTTTAAGGGTGAATTAATTTTCAAAACCATCTGAATATACAAATTAGAGGTTTTAAATAACTACTGGACTTCTGAGATGCATTGGACCTGGAATGACATGGATGGTTCACAGTAAGATTTGTGGGAGCAAAGGTTTGGCTTGAACAGCCTGCTTGGCATTAGCATCACAAACTCCCAGTGCTCTACAATCATTGTCGGGCTTCTCTGAAGCTGATGTCTCTTCAGCCATAGATTCCCCTCATTCACATTGCATATTGGCATCTCTTCTATCCTGCTGCATGGATACTTACATCACTACCTCCAGTCCATAGTGTGTAGGTTAAAATATCTTTCCATTACAAAGTTTATTTTTAAGCTGTGTTTTGTATGAATATATATATTCATATATATATTATTCATATATATGTATATATAGACTCAAATATATATATATATATATATACTCAAAAATACATATATATATGTATTTTTGAGTCAGGGTCTCCCTGTAGCCCCACCTGGCCTGGAACTCACTTTGTAGACCAGGCTGGTCTTGAACTCACAGAGATCTGCCTCCCTCTGCCTCCCTAGTACTGGGATTAAAGGCGTGTGCCACCATGCCTGACTTGACTATATTTTTTCTTTTTTTTTAATTTTTATTTATTTATTATTTTTTATGTGTATGTACTGTCTGTATGTAGGTTGGTGCACCTGTGTCGTGCAATGCTACAGGGGTCAGAAGAGGGCATCGGATTCTCCTGGAACTGGAGTTAAAGACTGTTCTTAGCTGCCATGTGGGTGCTGGGAATCGAACACGGGTCCTCTGCAAGAGCAGTCGGTGCTCTTAACCTCTGAGTCATCTCTCCAGCCCCGACTATATATTTTTTAATAGAATGGTTTAGAACTAGTGGGCTCCCTGAAAAGATCTTGAGGACACAAAGAAAGCTAAAGAACACACTTTGAAAACGAGTCCAAGTTAACTATACACAAAAACACACAGACACACAGACACATATCTACACACATAGACACAAACACAACTAGTCCTGCACAGACACATGTCTGTGAAATGCCCAGCCCTAAGTGACACGTCTGCAATGGAGTCTCTACCCCCAATACTCATGGCACACAGTGTAACAAGGGGAGAGAGAACACTAATGCATCTCCACTCTTATCAATGCAACAGAAGGCAATGAACCCAGGGCCCAGGAGCTGCTGGGGAAGAGTAGGGGGGAAAGATTGTAAGAGCCAGGGTGGGAGGTGCACGAGCATATGGAAAGAGTCTGACAGGCTCCGGGGACCTTGCTCACATGAAATTACAGCAATGTTTTTTAGCATGCACAAGACCCATGCAAACTCAGGCAGACAAAAACCTAGCATACAACTGTGGAAATTGGCAGTGTGCCCCGATCTTAGCTGAAGTACTGGGCAGCTGATTACTATCAGGTCAGGAAGAGCTGAGCTTCTTTAAGAGAGTGACTCTAGATAGACTGAATAGATCCCAGTGGAGGAATTTTCACGGAGGGACATCTGAAGATGCTCACTTAGATTGACAGGCCTTAATATAAATGATAGAATTCATGAAATCCACTGGGGGGTCTATTGGAGGGTGCCAGTGGGGAAGGGGGCACGAGGAGGATAAGATTCTATGTGTGAAATACAGAAAAATTCAATAAAAACTGTATTTTGAAAATTTATATTATGCTCCTTTATACTTATTATCCCCATCTTCCCATTCCTTATCACATGGTTTTCAGTCATAGAGAGAAGTTTTCATTTCCTCTAATATTATACAGACAGGATTATACAGCACAGCATCTTTTTAAATCTGGCTGATCTGTAGTATTCTTATTTTGAGATCATTAATATTGCTGATGAATTCATACATACATCAATAATCCAACCCATCTTTTAATGACTACTACTTATGTATGAATATGTATCATGATTTGTTTAATCATTTACTTGGGATGATGTGATACTTCACAAGAGGCTGAGTTTGCCAGCAGCACAATCTCTGTTTCTCAGTCTCTAGAACCTTGAGAAAAAAAAAAAAAAACTTGTTTAGACCACTCAATGTGCGGCCATTCAATCAGAACAATGGAAGTACCTGAAAAGAAATCAAACAAAAGAACTGCATTATCTTTATTCCGAATATTATAAAACTTCATGGAAAAAGCACTGAAACCATTTAAGAGTATTACTTGAAAGATCTATATTACAAAGAAATTGATTGTCCTTAAATAAGTCTACATAATCAGTATAATTCAAATCAAGACCAATTCATAAAAATCTTAGTAAAAGATAAGGTCTAAGAATGATGAAGACTCACTTAATGGAGCAGGTAAGGGGACCTTCTTTAAGGTTTTGGTGCTTATTATTATGTGGCTTTACTGAGTGTTGGTGGGCAGTTACTGGACAGTCAGAGAAGCAACTCAAAGTGAAAGGGAATGGGTATGGAGACAGACTTGGGTAGGCTGGTGAAAACTTGCTATCTGACCACAGTATTAGTACACATTATTGGGTGTCATGGATTGAACATATGTCTTTCCAAAGTTTGCATGTTGATACTTATGATGATGGCATTAAGACGATAATGATAGAGGGGGGATCTTTGGGAAACAACGAGGCCATCAGCACCTTGCTCCCAGTGGGTGGCATTTGTGCCTTTGTTTTAAAAAGAGCTCAAGGCAGTGAGCTAGTCCATTTTATCCTTCTTCTATGAGAGGAAACAGCAAGAAAAACATCCTTGCCAGAACCCAAGGCCAGTACCTTGCCCTTAAGCTTAACTGTGCTGCTTCCCCCAGCACTGGATTACAGGCACATATCAGGACTCCTGAAGGAGCCCGCAGATTCACTGGAATTATGGGAAGGAAATGTTAAACTTCAGGATAATACTTAGATCATGAAGGGTGGGATGGAGGTGACTGGTGACCATGCATAGGCAACGTCAAATTTACTAAGCTAAGTACTTGGCGCACATTTTGACCATATGCTAATTATTATTTACATATGTAAAATATAATATTTATGATAGTTTCTGTACATTTTCAAAATTATACGCAGTTGAAAATATTGGAAATACCACAACCAAATGATGTTTCTTTTTATATGTACTGAATTACAAGGCCTCTCTGACTCAGATTGTGAAAACTAGAGTCTCACCCAATTGCAGTTCCATTTCTGCACACACCTCTCCTTTGCTGATTCCTGAATTTTATTAGATTATTATTTTTTTCTTGTCCTGGATTATAATGACATTTTCTGTCTGATTAAAGTAAAGTCTGCTGAGATTTCTCTAAAGGTTGAATATGAATATTTAGCTTCAGTGAAACTACACTTACCTTTTTATATTTATAAATGTATTCTATGCAACCTAGCCACAAAATGTGCTGGAAGTATTAAATCCATATGTGCATTCTCCTGTCTGAAAATGAATTTTGGAATGCTATGGTGCCATGAATCTTACTTATATTGACTTTTTAGTTACATATGTTTATGTGCTTCCTTGTCTGCAAGGGCAGTGTGTGTATGTAGTGGCACCAGAGGCCAGAAGAGGGCACTGGATCCCCAGGAACTGAAGTTATGGCAGGTTGAGAGCCATTAGACATGGGTGCTGGACACTGAACCCTGGTCTTCTGCAAACACAGGAATAACTCTTAATTGCTCAGCCACCTCTCCAGCCCCTATGACTTATCTATAAATTTATTTTTAATTCATTGATGATTATCAAGCTTGATTACCTTAGAGACTTTGAAAACTATTGAGCAACAGTCTTAGAAATTCTGATTTTTTAAAACCAAGATTAGGTGAACAATTTGGATTCAAACTCTACCAACTGCTGTTTTCCAGTCTATAGCTCCTTCATTTGGTACTATTTCTTATATTGCGTTTTGCCTCTTTCTTAAATTTACACTGAATTTTCTGCAAGTAAATTTTTAATATTTTCAGAGTTTGTAAAATGCCTTATTATATTATCTTATTATTAGTCCTATTTTTCATTGATACCTTGCCTGCATATAGATTTCTTTGACATGGAAAGATATTAATAGAAATTGTAATGGTGACAATTCTGATATCAGTTTGATTTTACATATGTTAATTTATATCCATGTTTTAAAAGTTTTAGAATATTTTTCCTCATTTTTAGAGTTCTAAAGTTTTAATGGTATGTGACATAGTCTATTTTTATAAGTATTGGTTAGCATCTTCCAATATGAACATCATTATGATTTTTTAATAGTTCTCAGATATATTCTCTGACTTTCTGACTAATCCACTATGTAAGTTAATAAATTTAGTAGCTACATGAGGAAGTAAAAAATATCAATAATTCAAATGAATTTAAATAAAGTCTATTTAAATTTTACCATATTCTATATCTATACATTGATTTTTAAAACATAAAATGTAATATTGAGACATTTTACATCCAATAAGTTTTTAGCATTAACTGATGTTTTTATAACTAAGTGCATCTCAATTTAGGCTAATCAGATTTAGAATGCTCAACATATATGTGGCCGGAGTGTTGAACAATATTGCTCTGTTAAAGAGATGTTGACTTATGTAGATATCTCTTCTCTCTTACTTTTTTCAGAATAGTTTCCAAGAATTTTAGCTCTGGAACAGAAAATATTTCACATTTTCATCCTTTTAGGTTATTACTTTGTTTTCAGGACTGTCCTTGCTACTTTCTAGTTACTGACTGTGCTGGATAGCTTTAGTGTCAACTTGACACACCTGGGTTGAGGGAGCCTCAATTGGGGAAATGGCTCCATTGGATTGGCCTGTGGCCACATCTGTGGAGTATTGTCTTGATTGTCAAGCAGTGTGGGAGGGCCCAGCCCACAAGGAGTGGTGCCACCCTGGGAAGGTAGTTGTGTACCATATAAAAAGGCAGGCTGGGCATGAGCCAGGGGAGCAAGCCAGTGAACAGCATTCTTCCATGGCCTGTGCTTCAGCTTCTGCTTCCAGGTTCCTGCCCTGAGTTCCTGCCTTGGGCTCCTTAAGTGATGAACTGTGACCCAGGAGATGTAGGCTGAATAAACCCTTTCCTCTCCAAGTTGGTGTCAGTCAGAGTGTTTTGTCACAGCAATGGAAGGCAAACTAGAATAGAAATTGGTACCAGAGAGTGGGTTATTGCTGTGACAGACCTGACCTTGGTGTTTTTGGGAAGGATTGTGGAAGTATTTGGAACTTTGGGCTAGGAAAATCATTGAATGCCTAAAGATCTTTGCTGTGGAGCTCGGAGCAGTTTTGCTGAAGGAGTTGTAGAAGATGGAGGCCTGGCTTGTGAAGTTTCTAGTTTCAAAGGGGAGCAGAGATCATCAGGACTGTGTAATCTGTGGGTTCTGGTCAGCTAGGGCTGAAGAATCAGCTGTAAGTAACAAGAGACCAGAACTTGAGTGAAATCTTTGTTGTACTGGGACAATTGATGCTGGTTAGCTGGGGCTGAAAAATCGGCTGTAAGTAACAAGAGACCAGCATCACTGTGGTGAAATCTTCTGGGAAGAATATTTTCAGGGTCAGCACACAAAAGCTGTTATCCAGAAGGGACCTGAGCCTCCATCTTGAGCCAGAAGCAGGACTTGGTAATGTGTAAGAGTCTCCTATATGGTTCTGGTGTTGAAATTTGAGGGAATCACAAAGAGCAGCCGAGGCTTGGCACTGTGAGAGGTCAGGAAAGACCATTGGTGAAAGTGCACCTCAGTTGCAGTGAAGACCCCAGGATTGCAGGGGTCATGGACAGAAGCTGAGGCTTTGCACCAGGAGAGGTCAGAAGAGACCATTGGTGAAGGTGCAACCTCCGTTTTAGTGGCAACCCCAGCTTTTTGGAGATGCCAGGACCATGGGATGACCACCAAGAGCAGCGACAGGTATGGAATGGAGTCAGCCTGGGCCTGTGAGATGAGCTGTGTGTGCCACGGACAGCAGAGTTGGAGAAGGGGAACTGCTGAAACCCTTTGGAGCCCAAAAGATCGTGAGTGAATCCCAGGTGTCCAGCCTTGAGCTACTTTGCTGGACTTGGGTTTAGTTTGAGTGCCTGATTCTTCCCTTTGAAATAAGACAGTACTTGTTTTGGATTTTACAGTAGCCCACAGTTAAGAGACTTTTAATGGACTGTGAACTTTTAAGTGTTTGAACATTTTAAGGACTGTGGGGCTTTTAAGGTTGTACTGTCTTAGGTTGTGATTAATGTTAATATCATACTTTGGGGACAAGAACTGGAAAGGTGGTGGTTTAATAGTGATGTGTTTTGTGTGTCAAGTTGATAAGGGGTCAATTGTGCTGGATAGCTATTGTGTCAACTTGACACACCTGGGTTGAGGGAGCCTCAATTGGGGAATTAGCTCCATTGGATTGGCCTGTGGCCACATCTGTGGAGTATTGTCTTGATTGTCAAGCAGTGTGGGAGGGCCCAGCCCACAAGGAGCAGTGCCACCCTGGGCAGGTTGTTGTGTACCATATAAAAAGGCAGGCTGGGCATGAGCCAGGGGAGCAAGCCAGTGGACAGCATTCCTCCATGGCCTGTGCTTCAGCTTCTGCTTCCAGGTTCCTGCCCTGAGTTCCTACCTTGGGCTCCCTAAGTGATGAACTGTGACCCAGGAGATGTAAGCTGAATAAACCCTTTTCCTCCCCAAGTTGGTGTTGGTCAGAGTGTTTTGTCACAGCAATGGAAGACAAACTAGAATAGAAATTGGTACCAGGAGACATATTAATCTGCCCAAGTAAGGACACCACATCTAGTACTGCGGCTGCAATTGGTGTCACTAATTGGCTGAGTTTTTTGATAGTCAACTGTCATTCTCCGTGATCCATCTGTCTTTTGCACAGGCCAAATTGGAGAGTTAAATGGAGATGTGGTAGGAATCATCACCCCTGCATCTTTCAAATCCTTGATGGTGGCACTAATTTCTGCAATCCCTCCAGGGATACCATACTGTTTTTGGTTCACTATTTTCCCTGGTAGAGGTAACACCAATGGTTTCCATTTGGCCTTTCCAACCATAATAGCCCTCACTCCATGGGTCAGGGAATCAATGTGGGGATTCTGCCAATTTCTAATTATTTCTATCCCAATTATACATTCTGGGACTGGGGAAATAACCACAGGATGAGTTCTGGGACTCACTGGGCCCACTGTGAGTCAGATTTCAGCCAAAACTCCATTTATCACCTGACCTCCGTAGGCCCCTACTTTAACCAGAGGGCCACAATGCTTTTTAGGGTCTCCTGGGATCAGTGTCAACTCAGAACCAGTATCCAATAGGCCTTGAAAAGTCTGATTATTTCCTTTTCCCCAGTGTACAGTTACCCTAGTAAAAGACCTCAGGTCCCTCTGGGGAAGGACAGGAGGAAGGCAAACAGCATAATTCTTTGGTATTGTGAAGGTCCTTCCTCATCACAACCTGGCCACCCCTTCATTTAAGAGGTTCTGGGTCTGTGAACTGTCTCAAGTCTGGAAATGTTTAACTGGATGGGATTTGCTACTGCTGAAATCCAATGTTGACTTCCTGTCATTTGTTCTAGAGCTTTTCTGCTTATACAGATCAAATAAAAACTTAGTAGGCTTCTTATGTATTTGGTTCCTGGGAACACCATGATTAATTAGCCAGTTCCAAAGATCATTTCGGGTCATGCCATTATAGGCATTGTTTTGCCTTTGCCACCCATTATGATAACTACAATAGCTACCCTCATCTGGCCTTCTGCAATTCAGTGCTGCCACCTGATGCATACCCTGATGTCCTGTTAAACCTTTTACGTGTACATTTAATTTATGCAAGCGAGCAACAACTTCTCTAACTGTAAGATCTGGCATAAGAAATAGAGCAAGAACAAAGCTCTTCAAATGTTCTGGTGTCTCTCTCAGTACTTTCCATCTTATAAACTCAGTGAAAGGCATGTCCTCTGGATCCTCATATTGTGGAGAATGTGGTTTTACACTTCAAATCCACTCAAGCATGCCCATCTTCCTGACCCTTACAATCCCTTCATCAACACTAAGCCAAGGAATATCAGGCATCTCTAACTCGCTGTTAGTAGGCCATGTTTAATAAATACGTCAGCCAACCATTCAAATAAATTTTTAACACCTTTTTTAACTGCTCAAGCTTCCATGTTAAACCTAGAATCTCTACTCAGTGGGCTCATATTGATAAACTCAGTGTGATCCAATTTTATATTCCTTCCACCATTATCCCACACCCTTAAAATCCATTCCCACACATATTCCTTAGGCTTCTGCCAGAATGAATTGGCAAACTCATTAATTTCCTTAGTGGTGTAGCGTGCCTCCTTGTGGATCACTTTCTATCTCACCTTTAGAGGCTTGCTTAGCCTTCAATCTCATTATAGGTCTAGAGGCAACAATTGTTGGGCCCTGAGGGACATTAGCTCCCACTGGGAGGGGGAGATTAGTTTCCTCAGGGGTGGGGAGGAGGGATCTGCAGGGTGTGGATTCTCTGCTGAGGGTGGGGAGATTAATTCCTCAGATAAAGAACTGACCTTTCTGCTTTATTTTCCCATTTCCCTTGCCCCTTAACCCTTTCCTCTTTCCTCTTTGCTATGTCATTATTTTTTTTTTGTCAATAATTAGATCATAACACTGTGTCTTGTTTATGCCTAGAGCATTGACTTAGATCCTTCTGAGGATGATAATTAAAAGCTTAAAAGGACTTTAGAATTTCCATTGCGCTCTAAATCACATATTTTATCTGGGCTCATCAGTTTAGGTGCTTAGTGTTATTTACATTTGAGTTGTATCTCATAAATAGGAGGTGGCCTTTTTTAAAATAATGCTTATAAATAATGGATTTGATCAATTAGTACAGGTGATGGGCATATACCCTGAGAGAGATGATCATGACCTGAATAAATACTAAGCTAGCTAAGAGATAGATATCTCTGGAGCTGTAGCATAGTGAAAGAAGGCATGATTTTTGAAGCAATGAGAATTTTAGTCTGGAGTATGTACAAATGCAGATTTTAGACTGTTGAATATCCAAGATGTAAGAACACTGTCGTTTTGATTGTGCCTTTATGTACCTACTTTCTGCTCTTCTAAGGACAAGCCTATGATATTAATACTGGTCCACAATTAACAATCTATTGCAACCACTAGAGATTTGGGGGGGGGGATTTATAAAGTATCCATTTGTTTCTTCATCAATAATGGTATTGACTTTTAAACAATTTTATTTTTTGTGAATTTTATACAATATATTTTGCTCACATTAGGATTCTACCAGTATCTGCAATCTGTACCGGTTTCTGATCCTCCACCAAATTTCTTTACGTACACACACACACACACACACACACACACACACACACACACACGCACACACTATCAAATCAGGTTTGTTTCCCCAAACACCCTTCAGTGTGAGTTTCTCCACTGGAAACTGCTCAACCTACTAATTATCTCACTTCTAAAGGAGACTGAATCTCTCTTTCCCAGTAGTCTCTGGTTGCCAGTAATTCCTCAAATAAGGTTGGCGTTTGTATTAGTCACTTTTCTGTTGCTGTGATAAAACCACCACAACCAAGGGAACTTATAAAAGGAAGAATTTATTTGAGCTTATGATTGAAGGTCCCAGGGAATCAGAGTCCAATGTGGCAGGGAGGCATGGTGGCCAGGGCTGGAGCAGAAAGCCGAGGTTCACATCTCCAATAAGTACAGGAAGTCAAGAGAGAGAGAGAGAGAGAGAGAGAGAGAGAGAGAGAGAGAGAGAGAGACTAGAGACTGCAAGGCTTGTTAAACTTACTAAGCCCACCCCCAATGACATACTTCCTCCAGCATGGCCACACCTTCTAAGACCCCCCAGAACAGTGCCACCAACTGAAGACAAAATGTCTGAACATTTAAAGCCTATGGGGGACACTCTCATTTAAACCACCACAGTGTTTCTTATCCACTTCTCCAAGTCTATGTTGGGATTTTTATCTGGCTTGAGCTTACATGAAACGTGTCCATGTTGTTAGAATGGCGTGAGTTGCTATGAGTAACTGAACAGCTATTTGGAAAACTGTTTCCTTGTGCTCACCCACCCACCTCTGGCTCTTAAAATGTTTCCCCTCCACAATGATCCCTGACTTCCTGTAGCTCTTCATCCAGAGGTGGGACCTTGTGAAACTTCCCCCATCTACCACGGTATGTTGATTGTGGTGTTATTATGCAGGTTCTGTGTAGGATAGCACGTTGTTGAGTTTCATGTGTGCAGCCTCTCTGCCATGTTCGGATGACATTATCAAGCAACAAGTCTCCTGGTATTTGCACATTTATTTAGATTTGGTTCACTGGCCAGGCCTTTCTTTTCATCCTATAACCACACAACCAGTTAGAAGTAACTTACTCTAATCCAATATTCTGTTCCCAGATTTCCTGTCTTTTCGTGGGAGTGAAATGAAGGAAGCATTTCTGCTGTGTTTTCTGGTTGTTTCTCCTTGTTTCTTCAGGACAATGTCTTCCAGCTTATGAAAATGGGTTCCAACTGGAACAAAAAGTGACGTGAATAGGTTTTGAATTACCTAAATATCCTGGGTTAATTTGAGCCAGGGGCCTGTTTTACTTACTTTGTGTCCTTTGTGAATGACCTACAAGTATGACTCTGTAACTAAGAAGTTATTTATTTTTGCACTTCTGTATATTTACTGACATGCTTTAGTGAACATTCCTTGCAATACTCTTTCCTTTGATCTGACTTACACTTTGTATTTGAATTTTTCCTTCTACATGTTACTGTCTGCCTCTCTGTGATTGCTTATTCATAAATTGCTCCCCATTGAATTTTCCTCTTAGGATCCTCCCCCCACCCCAGTCTAATCACTATAATTTTGTTATCTTCTTCCTCTGACTTGCATGAATCTTCCCTTATGCTTTCTCCTCCTATCACAAAGATTTCTGTACTGTAATTCAGTTCTTTCCTACCTGTAATGAGGTTTCAAATACTTTCAAGTTTTAACTTATTCTTCACTTTCTTTCTTAAGCTTGTCAGCAATTTTTCCATACTATCCTGTTTTAAAATGTCATTTGATACCATGCATTATTTTCAGCCTCTTTCATTAGCAGATATATAGATTCTATGCTATCTTTAACTTCCTGTAGAAAACCAGTGACTTTTGCCTCACAATTTTTCTGTTATTTTTGGATGAACTTTATAGATTCTTTTTCTCTATTGCACATTTGCTTTTCATTATTTTATTCTTCATTTTATTTATTATCCTGTGTAAAGAAATGAAATTCATTCCCAATATTCTGTTGATTGTTCTCCAACCAAATTTTAATAGTTTTCTTTTCTTGGCTTTCTTATTTGTTGATCTTACCCAGGTTTAAATTTTTCTCCCAAACAATCCTTTTTAGGAAGACTAAGCCTGTCTGAAAAATCAGCATTATTATCATTGTTTATTATTATTATTATTATTATTATTATTATTTTGTTTTGTTTTGAGATATAACTCAAGCTAGCCCGGGACATATTCTGTAGACTAGACTAATCTCAATCTCACAGAGATCCACACCTGCCTCTGCCTCCAGAGTGCTGGGACTGAAGGTGTGTGGCACCATGCCTAGCTTGTGAAAGAGTCAAATTCTTGTTTCTTCAGTTCAATTATTTGATGGGCTTGAAAAGAATGGATTTGGGAAGTATAGTCTCAATTGTGATATGGCTAGGTTATGATTGAGTAATTTTCTCAGTCTGGAAGAGGTATTAATTACCTAGTGAGGGGAATCAAGGAATTAAATGTACTAATATTGTAACTGATTGAAAATAAATGAATAATGGATTATTACATGTGAAGATTACTATTAAGATAATAAAACATCCTCTGTCATAACATTTTCCACTCTTCCTGTTACCATGCTATTTCTCACATTAGTATTCCTGGGGGCTGTGGAGTTAAAGCTGTATGTCATGTAGTGCTCTCCCTCTGGGTCTGCTGAGTGTCTAATTTCATACCAATAATGGCTTTTGCTTCTTTTCTTCCTATCTATCTGTCCTAAATTCACAAGCAAAGTTTCTGGGCTATTCCCCTAAACTGTGGCTATTTGGAAAGATAAGTTTCAGTTACATTTGTCATGCACACAAATGAAGTTAAGAAGAACCAAGCATGTTTTGAAAGACTTCAAATCCAGAAGCTGCTGGGTGTCATCAAACACATGGGATGATTTTTATCAGTTGAAGATCCAGTAAGTACCATTCATATCTTTTTTTTTTTGCCCTTTTCTTTTTGAGACAGGGTCTCTCTGTATTCTTGGTGGACTGGAACCTACTATGTTCAGACTGGCCATGATCTCAGAGTCTCTGCCTCCTGAAGGCTGGGATTAAAGGTCTGCACCACCACACCCAAACATTCATATCATTTTGTAGACAAAATATAACTCAGTGGTGAATTAACTCATCATGGAATTTTGGTCAATAAAAGATGGAATTAATTTTTAAAAATATTTTATTTGTTTTTATTTTATGTGTATGAGTGTATTGGTGCATTCATATAAGTACACCTATGTAGTGTGCAATGCCCATGAAGATCAGAAGAGGTTGTGAGATTCCCCTTGAACCGGAATTTCAGATGGTTGTTATCTTCCATTGTGGGAGCTGGGTATCAAACTCAAGTCCTCTGCAAGAGCAATCAGTGCTCTTAACTACTGAGCCATCTCTCCAGACCCATGGAATTAATATTTAAATGGATCTTCTAAATAACCAAGCTTATACATTCCTCTTGAAAGTGCTGGTATGATAGTCATTTTACTGCTTTTAGTTATTGTCTCCAAAACTAGAAAGACATTTTCTCATAATAAATATTCTGAAATTTTCTTTGGCTAGCATCAAGCTGAAGAAAGTTTCATAACCTTCTTCCCACCCAGTGTGGATGTGACCACTCATGAAGTGTACATCTTGTCTTCCTTATCCAAAGTGTTTGCTCCATCTACCTTCTCCACACATGGGAGGAGGTGGGAGGGAGAGGCTGATGACTGTCACTTGGCCACTCCTACTGTTTTCTTGAATACTGCTTTCCCTGTGGTCCATTATGACTTCAAAGACTGAATAGAGGAAACAGATGGCAAATAATTTGGTAGAAATTCTTATTCCCAACTGGAAATCCATTAGATGAATGGAAGCTGGAAGACTATAGCAAGCACCATCCCATGGATTTAAAGGATATGAAGTGAATACAAGAATGTTTGGTAATTTTTCATGCACAGAGATGCTCCTTTGAATGCTTTTGGTGTAAGAAACTTGGGGTAACAGACTTCCTGTTTCCTAATCTATCTCTCCTTCATTACATGAGGAGACACCTGCACTTTGATTTAACCTTTCATTCATTTCATTCATTCATTCATTCATTCATCAGCTATTTCTGTGGTTTTTCTCATATATAATTGACTTACCATGGCTACCCATTTTCAATGTGTAATTTAGTAGTTTTAATATATTTATAAGGCTGCACAATTATGAGAACAGTATGATATTTAAATATTTCCATGATTACAAAAGAACCTCTGCATCCATTAACAGTCATCCCACTCTTTTCTCCCCTGCAGTCCTTGGCAATCACCAGTGTTCTTTGTATTTCTATAAAGTTGTATGCTACAGATATTTTATATAAACAAAACCATATTACTTCTTTTACCTAGCCTAACATTTCAAGGTCCAACTCATATGGTAGCAGGAATCAGCAACTCATAAAATGAATATTTTATATGTAGAGATAACTAGGAATCTATCTATAAATGAGAGAATGTGGTATTTGTCCTCACAGAGCAGTTGATAAAAAAGAGATATCAACATTTAATTCTTAAGTTCCTGCAGCATATAAGCTCAAATATGAGGTCAAGAGGGCAATGTGATTGTATTACAGTGTCTTATGACAGAAAGGAATCACAAGAGAATGCATCTAATGATGTCTATGAGAGTAGAGGAGAGGTGGGTGGTATGACCATAGCATGGAGACACAAGAAGACTTGTAAAGAATCATTGAATTGTAACAGGGACAAGAAGTGGTCCTCTTGAAGGATGTAAAGAAGGTTTCTCGCAGCCAAAGTAGTCAAATCACCTGAAGCTTTGAGGACATGAGTAAGCTTGCTGTGTTAGGGAAGAGCATCTTGTAGCATCGCTTCTCAAAAATACTCTGATTCATTCAGGGATCTCTAATGCACTCTAATCTTTTATCCATTTTCAAATACTACAGAGCTTTGGATTGCCTCCAGTCAGGGGAGATAGAGCAAGCTATCTTGAACATGTTCACTTGATGCAAAGCATTTAATGAAAGCTGCACTATTCCAAGAATGTAACTATCTCATCTCATGACATGCTTCTGTACCGCTGTGTGTCGACATGAATCATTGTGTGTAGTGCTTATTTCCTATCTGTGGAGAACTCCGTATTTAGTTAGGCTTATTGAGTTTGCTTCATATTATTGACATTATTATAGAAGTAATAACGGACACATAGTTCACTCTTCACTGGCAGAGAATTCTAGTTATAACGGTGTAACTACAGTTGAAGAAATACTTTTAATAAAGCTTACAATTCATAGTCTTTTTTTTTTTTTTTTTTTTTATTTTTCTTTTTTTTTTGTCTTCTTTTTTGAACAGGGTCTCCTGTAGCGTCGGGCTGTCCTGGAAACTACTCTGTAGACCAGGCTGGGCCTTGAAAAACTCACAGAGATCTGCCTGGCTCTGCCTCCAGTGCTAGGATTAAAGGTGTGTGCACACCACTCCGAGTCAGAGTCTGTTTATGGGACAGAAAACATCCTCGAGCCATAAAAATGCAAGCTTTTCAGAAAGTGAGATTTAATTTTGAGGAAAATATATAGTAGATATGTAATAATAGTATAGATGATGGGATGATATATATCTATGAGGAATATATATATATATATAGATAGAATATATATAATATATATAAGGGCAGAGGTGAAGAGAACCCAAGGGTTTGGACCATGGGCTACTGATATAGGTCCCAGCTTCTAGGCAGCTAAAATAATAATGTCATAACTAATATCTAATATATTGGTGGGATAACAAAGCTTCTGAGGCTTGGATTCATGTCAGAACGTTTGATGCACTTTGATCCTAGTTATGCTTAGAAAGGTCCCCACTTGGTAGGTTTAGAAACCGAGTAGCCAGGCAATCAAGACTTGTTTGTCTTACAAATAAGAACATATTGGAGGTAATGAGCTCTTATTTTTTGTTTGAAAAAAATTTTTTTTGAGACAGAGTCACCCTATAGCCCCAGATGCCATGGAACTTCCTGTCTAGACCAGGCTGGCCTTGATCTTTGCAGAGATCTGCCTACCTCTAATGAGATTAAAGGCAGGTACCACCAAGACCAGCTAGTTTTTATTATCTTAAAATATAGTTGTTGGGGCTAGAAAGATGAGTCAGCAGTTAAGGGCACTGGCTGCTCTTGTAGAAGACCCAGGTTCAGTTCCCAGCATCAACATGGAGGTTAACAACCATCCTTAACTCCAGTTCCAGGGAATCTGATGCCCTCTTCTGGCCTTTGTTGGCATTGCATAATATGGCTATGCTTACATAAAACACACACATAAAAGTAAATATATACGCACACATAAAAATAAATATATAGATACAGGCATGGTGGTGAATGCCTTTAATCCTAGCACTTGGGAGGCAGAGGCAGGTGGGTCGTTGTGAGTTCAAGGCCAGCCTGGTCTACAGAGCAAGTTCCAAGACAGTTGGAGCTATAGGGATACCCTGTCTCAAAAAGACTAAATAAATAAATAAATAAATAAATAAATAATAAACAAATATAGTTGTCAAATTAAAACACTCATTTAGTGGAGATTAAACTTTTTTCTTACCCAAATATAGAATATATCTGTAAACAGAACCGTGATTGGGATACACATCTAATTATCCTAATTTATTTCTCAATGGTTGACTAAAAAAAGAAAAGAAAGTGAATGCAATCCTTTTTTCCAACCTATCATACCATCTCCTTCTTTACCCCCACCTCCCCCTTGACTAGTATCCTTCCTTCTCCAACATCCTTTCTGCTTTCATGCCATTCATAATATATTAATATGTGTAATTTAATAAATATATGAATGGTTTTATGTACCTTTGTGCAATATAGAGTATGCCAATGAAAGAAAACATTGGAATATGTCTTTCTGAATCTGTTTTTTAATTTATTTGAAAGATCTCAAGTTGTATTTATTTTCCAGAAAATAGCATAATTTCATTCTTCTTTATGATTGAATCAATTCTAATAGATAAATATACATATCTCATTTCTTTATCCACTCATATATTCTATTATCCTTAATCATCAACTTACTTTCTAGTTATATTTCATTGTGAATAGATAAAATACAAAAAAACCTTTCAGTTGTGTATTTATTAAGACTAACTTCTTTGTGTCTTAAAATGTCCATTTGGAGAAAATTGCATGAGCTAATGGGAAGAATGTGTGTTTTGTGTGTGTGTTTTGTGATTTTTGAGTGAAACAATCTATAGAGATATGCTAATATCTTTTGGTCTCTAGTGTCATGTGGCTCTGTTGATTTTTTTTGGTTGATTTGGGTGGTGGTGGCATGGACAACTTATATATTGCTGAAAATGGGTTGAGATCACCAACTATTATTTTATTAAGGTCTATCTATGCCTTTATATCCAGTGGTACCTGTTTTATTAATTGGGTGTGTCAATGCTTGGTGCATGGATGTTAAGAATTATGATTTACATTAATTGATATTAAGTAGCCTTCTTTATCTCTGATGATTAATTTTAGTTTGAAGTCTATTTTGTCAGATATTAGTATTGCCAAACCTATTTACTTTCTGGTTTCATGTGTCTGGGATTTTATTATTTATTTATTTATTTATTTATTTATTTATTTATTTATTTAATGTGTATGAGTATTTTACCTGCATGTATCTAAGTGCACCATGTTATGCAGTAGCCACGGAGGCCAGAAGAGGACATCGGATCCCCCTGGAAATGCAGTGACAATTGTTGTTAGCTGCCACATGGGATTCCAGCTGAGGTCTTCTGCAAAAGTCAGTGCTTTTAATTGCAGAGCCATCTCTCCAGCCCCATTGCCTGGGGTATCTTTTTCTATCCCTTCACCCTAAAGACTGTGTTTATCTTAGGCAGTGTGGTTTATTGCTTGAATACAACAGTAGATAAGCCTCAATTTTTAATCTAATTGATGAATTTATATCTCTTACTAAGAGAACTGACACCACTTATTTTTATTGATGTTACTAAATAGTATGTATAAATTACTTCTATTGTATTGTTTCTGTAATGCTTGGTACACTCCTAATCCTCATAAGAGTATTTACTCTTCTAGTTCAATTTACTCTTTCCTATGGTCTCATGGAATTATTTATTGCTCTCTTCAGTGTGTAGAATTTCTTCAAGTATCCTGTGTAGTGCTAGCTTAGTGGTTATGAATTAGTTTACCTTGCATTTATTATTGGAGATTTATCTTCCCCTTCAATTGTGAAGGATAACTTTGCTGGATATAGTAATCTAGGTTAGAAGTTACTGTCTGAGCTTGAAATACATTGTTCTATCCTTCCTCACTTTTAGAGGAACTTTTCTGTTGAGAAGTCTACTGCTGAACTGGTGTGTTTGCTTTTACATGTATCTTGGGCTTCTTTCTCTCTTGCATTTTCCAGTGGTTTTCTTTGTTTTGTCTGGTTACAGTTTTCATTGTGACATGACACAGGGGGAGTCTTTCCTGATCTTGTTTGGCATTTTAAATGCCTCTTGAATCTAGACTGCTAGCTCTTTCCCTGTACTTGGGAAATTTCTGCTATGATCTTATTCAATGTATTGTCTACAAGTTTGGCTTGAACTTCTCTTCTTTATGCTTTTGATTCATAGTAATTCATTTTCATGCCATTCCATAGATATATGTTCTGTCCATACCTCCTTTTTGTTATTTTATTTTTGCCATTATTTAAATGATCTAATTCAGCTATCATGCCTTTGAGCTCTGATATTTTGTCTTCCACTTCATCCGTTCTATTGATGGAGGAGAATGTACATTCTGGTTAAAGGTAGAATGAAAAGAGAAGGGGTAAAGAAATTCAGTCAGACCAAGTATCTGTCAGGGAATGAATAGGTCTTTAAGCTTGGTAAATGTCCACAACACTCACACAGATAAGGAAATTGAAAGAGTTATGTGGGCCCAGCTGGGGTCAGTAACTCTCCAGATTCCTCTGGACAAACCCAGGAGGAGAAAACGATCCCCAGACAGTTCTGTGTCATCTGGGAATTGGACCTGAGTCACTTCCTAGGTGAAACTCCCAAGGGAAGTGTGAAGATCCTGGAGGTAAATGAATCCCGCATTTGGTAATGACAGTACTAACTTCACAGTTTCCCAAGTCATCCTGTCAAAACAGCTTCCTGGTTTCTCTATACTGAAGAAGGCAGAGGTAGAGCAGAGCTGTTAAGTCCAGTGGTTCTGTGTAAGCAGAAACAAATGTCAACTCCATAGAATCTTATATGCATGGAATTAGCTCTTCAAGGACTAGAGTGATGATGGTGCTTTAGTGGATTCATGTCTGGTCAAAGTTGAGTGATCGTCTGGTACAACCTCCTCACTACACTCCCTAACGCATGGATGGACTGATATCTTTACAGATTTTCTGTGGAAGACACACAATTATAGCTGAACAAAGGTACTAAAGAGAAGCAAAAGTATAAAAGGCGGGAGAGATTGAGGAAAGGAAGGAGAGACACGGGGATGGAGGAAGGAAAGAGTGAAAGGAAGTAAGGAAGGAAGGGAAGGAAGGGAGGAAATGAAGAAAGAATGGGGAGAGAAAGAATGAAAGGAGGGAAGGGAGGGAGGACAAAGGGGAAGGGAGGAGGGAGAGAGGAAAGAGGGACAGAAAGGAAGGAAAAGAAGGGAGGGACGAAGGGAAGGAGGGAGAGGAGGAAAGAAGAATGTTGGGAGTTTCTGGACTGAGCTTCCTACAAGCTTTTGCTCACGTTACTGTTTTAGGTTTTTGTGAGGAAAAAATGAGGCCATTATAAGAAAGGTGTGGACCTAGAGCATTTGAAAGCCGTAGTGGCTCCTCTTTCTCCTTAGAGCAACAGTGGAGGATATTAGCTATTCATGGAAAGCCCGATTGTGGAGAATGCATGGGGATTCTCATGCAGACCTCCTCTCTGTGGAGGAGCCCATCTATTACATATATCTGGCATTTAATACAATATATAAAAGATATAAACACATCTTTTCATCATTATAGTACTTTCCTGTTGTTTCATTCCTCTGCACTTTATCTTTGCTAGAGTCAGCTTATAATCCCTTACTTTTGAAGACAGCAATAACATGAATAAATGAAAAAGTCACAGAGCAAACTTAAGCTACTCTTCCACTCATATTCCTTTTTGTGGATGTCACAATTGACGAATCTTTAGTAGATAAACACTAAATAATCTGGGTCCTGAGTGGTGGGTTCAAGTGACTTTTTAAACTCATACTTCTTTTTCTCTTACCCACAAGTCAGTGTCTCAAGTTAGGGTACTGTTATTTCTCAGTAAAGAAAACATTTCTTTATATTGTCCAAGCATATGAGGCTATAGGAAGCAGCAGAATAGAGAAGTGTATGCTTTAGCATGTATCAATTCTCCTAAAATTGCTTCTTAGGTTCATTGGATGTATTGAGAAGACTTGCTTCTTAATTAATAATGTAATGATAAAATTATCTTCCCAACTTTATGTTAATCATCTCTAAGCACCTCTCTTTAACTTAGCTCTTTTATTGTTCTCTTTGGAAACATTGCAATCTGATATGCACAATGAAGAATAAATCTGAAAAAGCACTTGTGATTCTCAGTTAACATTTACAATAAAAGAACATGGGAGGCTGTTATCGAAAGCTTTGTTAGATTGTTAAATGAAATGGAAGGTTAAATGGGAAATCTGTTGTACTTAAACTAGTGAGAAGATATGCAGCTGGTGTGACACTGAATAATTTTACCTTCACTTTTGAATTGTATCCTTTGAAATGCCTTTGTGAATAATGAGATGTTTAATCTGATGAAGGCTGCTGAGGACAGAGGAGAGGAAATAAACCTTCTGTATACCACTAGGAAGATGGAGCTGAGGTCAGTTGCCTGGATCAGTTGGTAACAATGAAGTCTCAAGGATTCGTGGAATTCTAGATGAGAAGAAGGAAAATACAGCTGGAGAATTATTATGAAGAGTCTATTTCCCTTCAGAAGGTGGCAATATGAAGTCTATTTGTGAAAAGTACAATTATAAAATAATTAAGACAGATATTACAAGGAAAAGATTGTTGGTCAGTGAATTTCACCAGTTTACATCTTATAAAAAGAAAGACCTGTCTTCCTTGCCAAGGAGCTGTATTTTCCTCTCAGTTTTGTGTATAGAAGTCACCCTAGCCCATGCACCATGCCTCTGGGTGCTTCTTGGAAGATATCTGACTCTTTTCTAAAGAGAATTCTCTGCCTCTCAGGAGTCATTGAACATATTCTTTGTCATAAACCTCATATAAAGTATCTATGAAAATGTTAAATTGAAGCTAGCCTGATGAATACCTACATAGAGCCTTCTTAATGGGGTTGAGGTTGAATCAAATTAACTCTTCTTCCATTATAAGGCAATGCATAATGGTGTGATGATTAATCTTCATTGCCAATTTGATTAGAGTGATAGATGCCTAGATTATTCAAGCACATCTCATGATTAGGTGATGAGAATTTTTACTTAATGAATGGTTCAAACTCAAATTTCAATAGACTATTGGGAGGTAGTACAATCTGGAAGTGGGGTCTAATTGAAGGAAGTAGGTCTCTGGATATATGTCCTGGCCCCATCTTATTACTGTGGCACCCTGTGACCTGTCTGTTCCCTGTCCATCCTGATGTGAGCTGATCTGTTCTGCTCTGCATTTGTTGGAAAAACAGACCGCAAGCTCTCAATTATGACTAAAGTAAATAATTTCTCTCTTTAAGTTTCCTCATGGGTTTTGTCACGGAAATGGAAAGCAAACAGCACAAGAAGCAGGTAGGCTTTCTGTACATGATGATATGTTCCTGTAACCTCAGAACTTGAGAGGATCGAGGCTGGCTTCAGCTACAAAGGGTGTTCAAGGCCAATCTGTGCTATATGCGCTCCTATCTTAAGAAATAAAGGAGAAAAGAAAGGAAGAAAAGATAAAACAACAGACTTATTTGTAGTCTTCAGAAATGTGGCAATAAAAATATATTAGTAGGAAAATAGGCCTCTCAATAAAAGTAAGAAAAAAGCTTAAGTTCAATATTTATTTTCTGTTCAAATGATGAAATCACCTAAAATAGCTGGAATTAAATAAAAAAGAAAAAATATTAACTTACTGTAACAGAGTTAACACCAATGTTAACATTCAAAAGATAAAAACACCTTTATTTTACTTATTCTGTTTGGTGTTGTCTTAATTTTCAATTCTGATATGCAGTTGAAATCCAAGTTCAAAACATGCAATATAAATACCATCTCATTTTCATGAAAGCACCTCAAAGTGATGTCTCAAAATAAGCCCTTGCTCTACCAGGCAGGTTGGCGGCCTCTTCCCCTCTTTTCTTCTCCTGCTCAGGACTGACATTCTGTGCTGCCTTTGGGTTTCCAGCTATTTAAAGTCAAAGTTTTGTCAGCCTTGTTGTTACTGTTGAGCATCCATAGTCATATTTTGGCAGGGAAATTGGAGTCTGGCAGCCTTTTTCAATAATTTCCTATAATGCAAGAGGGCTTAATGTCCCTATTATAGAACTGATTCTATTATACTCTCCTCTCCAGAACTAATGGAGCACTCAACTTATTCATGTTAAAGAAAATGATTGAATATGAAAAGCTTCCAGACTGCTGCATGCCAGTATTAAAACTGCCCTGTTCTTTCTGCTGGCCAGAGGAGTCACCCCTTAATTAAGTTTATTGTTATTTTTCACCTGCCAGAAAGTCCCTCTGAAAGCACAAAAGGCCCATTTGTTGGAAACTATTTTAAATCTTTCTTTAAAACCTTCATTTTGTTTTAAATTCTGCAGTAATAGTAGGTAAACTTTTTTGAGAGCCTACTACTTTGATATATTCTAGTCAATCATGCACATTAAATCTCATGAAGTCTTAAGCTGTAGGAATTGTTATGGTGACCAGCATGGCTAAAGAAAGTAATGAGTGGTAAGGAGGAGATGGTGCAAAGCTGGGTTCATCCATAAACCTCATGAACTTGTGGTCTCTATGCTAAACTGTTTTTCTGTTTAGTCAAATCATGAGTGAATTAAAGTAGTAAATTGTGAATCAACACAGTTATTTTAAAAATATGGGGGAGGGGTATGAATATGAACCAAATACCTTATATGAAATTATCAAAAGAATCAAAAAACTTCTTGACCAAAATATTTATTTTAGATGAAAGACTTAAAACTCTAAACTAATTATTTGACAGTATCAGTATTAAAACTATTCTGCATTCACTATTAGCAATGCATTTAAAAAACCTGACATGTGGTATCTTCACTTTTTACCCACAACTTTGCCTGCTCTTCTGGCATATAAGATGAATGAGAACTGGGCACATGCTAAGAAGTTACTAGACCCTTCCCTGATAGGAGTTTTTCTCAATGTATATTTTTATTGAATTTTTGTGTATTTTGTACAGTGTATCTTAATCATAGTAAGGCTTCTTAACCCCTATTTTACCATCTGATAGCCAGCTCACAGAATTGCATGCATTCTGTCATATATATCAAGACCTATCAAGTCAAATTCATGAACCCAGCTCTCCCTCAGTGTGAGTTCATCCACTGGAGCCTGGTCAGTCTACCCAGCATCAGTCCCTTAAACATCAGCTCTCCCTCACCCGGCAGTGATCAGCTGCCATTAGTTCCTCATCTAAGGTTGGGGCTTCCTGCTCATTTCCCCAGTTCTCTGCTGGGTTTTGGTCTGAGTTTCTGTGAGTCTTGAGCATGCTGTCACCATTACTGTAAGTTCATATGAGCAAGTTCCCAGAAGCCTGGAAGACTCTGTTCCCTTATGATCATGCACCGACCCTGGCTCTTACAAGCTTTCTGCCAATAAAAATACTTTAAAAATAAATTTACCAGCTTGGAGTATAGCTCAGCATTAGAATAACTGCCAATTATGTGTGGGTTGGGTTGGATTCCTAGCAATAAAAAAGTGTGTAGCTAATGTCTGTAATATAATCATAATTTCAAGGTATGTGACTCTTAGCTGCTAATTAAATGAAGTTTTCATCCAGTGAGCTGGAAAGGCACGAACCTAATCAAAATGTTGAGCTACTGCATATTGTGTCATAATGCAAGTACAAATGGAATGGCAGTCTCAGAGGGATACGTTTATTATCACTCTTAACTGTGTCAGACAAAGTTGTAGGGAAAAAGTGACATTTGAGCATACCTTAGAAGATTCGTGAAAGTTTTTGTCAAGTAGAGGCAGAAAGATGTGACTTTTGGGGTAGAAGGAAAGTGTGAGGCAGAGGGAGGAGAGTTCAAGCTGTTTATTTTATAATTATCTTGTAGAACCAAGGCATTATTTTGAGATGTTTGGATGAACTTCCACCGAAGGACATCAGGCTGCAAATGCTTGACTAGATAGGACTTAACAAATATGACAGAATGCATGAAATTAGGTAGGGGGAGGTGCTGTGAGAGGACACAGGTAGGGGAGGGGTGTCTAAATTTGCTTAAGAGATATCATATGAAATGCACGAAATTTCAATAAAAATATTTAAAAAAATGAAAGTAGCATGGCAGCCTATGCTACTAGACTTGAATGATTCCACAGAGATTATTTATACCACAAAAGTTTCACTGAAAGAAAAAACAAAGCCCAATGAAATATTATGCCGGAATTTATATGTGGCAACTCTTGCAGAAAGTTGCAAAGAAAAGCTTTAACTTGAAAAAGATAAGTGATATTTTATTATGGACAAAACTAAACATTTAATTTAAGAATATATATTCAGGGCTGGGCGTAGTGTCACTCGCCTTTAATCCCAACACTTGAGAGGCAGAGGCAGGTGGATCTCTGTGAGTTCAAGGCCAGCCTGGTCTACAAAGCAAGCTCCAGGCCAGCTGGGACTAAAAGGGAGACCCTGTTTCACAAATACCAAAAAAAAAAAAAAAAAGAATGTATATTCAGGTCAGAAGAGATGGCTCATTGGTTAATACCATATTGGTCTTCCAGAAGACTGGAGTTAAATCCCCAGCCACATTGTTTGACAGCTCACAACTCCCTATAACTCTGGCTCCTGGGAGATCAGATGCCTCTGATGTTCACCAGAATCTAGATTTCTGTGCACAAACCCATTCAGACACTCCCATACTCATTAAAAATAAAAATAAATAAAATATTTTTGAAAGAATTTAGATTCTTCTTAAATTACTTTGTTTTAGACTTAAAACAATGAAGACTTAAAGTATGTTCAGCAGTCTGTGTCCATCTCTGAATTTAGAAGATGGCTTAAATTCTGCTTCTATTTAGCTATCAAGAACTGTTTGATTTGGAGAAAGTTAATTAATCTCTGTTGCTGATAAAAGTGTTCCTACCAAGATTAACTTGATATATCTTATATATTAAAGGCTAAGAATTTAGCAAATCCCTGTGATAGAATAAGTATGTAATTGTCACATTTGAATTTTATATTAGCGTTTTAATGAAATTGGGGTTTGAACAATATTTGATAACAATGAAGAGCATATTTTTCCATGTGAGAAAAATGAAAGCAGATTGCTAAGTATTATAATATCCCATGAAAGAGGTGAAACATTATTGAAGTGGATAATTAAGAAAATGAATAAGAATCAAGGTTTTAATGTGAGAGCCTGTAGTATTTGCATGTGGATATTAACTCGGATCATCACAGGACAGCTTACCAAAAGAAAAGCAATAACTTTCACTGATGCAGGGAGCCCGGGTCAAGACAGGTTGGGCATGAGCACCGTGAAGTCATATTCAAGTACTGTTTATCACAGGTTGTGCTGGCTAGCTTTAGTGTCAACTTGACACACCTGGGTTGAGGGAGCCTCAATTGGAGAATTGGCTTCGTTGGATTGGCCTGTGGCCACATCTGTGGAGTACTGTCTTGATTGTCGAGCAATGTGGGAGGGCTCAGCCCACTATGGGTGGTGCCACCCTGGGCAGGTTGTTGTGTACTGTATAAGAGGGCAGGCTGGGCATGGGCCAGGCGAGCAAGCCAGTAAACAGCATTCTCCATGGTCTGTGCTTCAGCTCCTGCCTCCAGGTTCCTGCCCTGAGTTCCTGCCTTGGGCTCCCTAAGTGATGAACTGTGACCCAGGAGATGTAAGCTGAATAAACCCTTTCCTCCCCAAGTTGGTGTAGGTCAGAGTGTTTTGTCACAGCAATGGAAGACAAACTAGAATAGAAATTGGTACCAGAGCATGGGTTATTGCTGTGACAGACTTGACCTTGGTGTTTTGGGGAAGGACTGTGGAGGCATTTGGAACTTTGGGCTGGGAAGATCATTAAATGCCTAAAGATCGTTGCTATGGAGCTTGGAGTAGTTTTGCTGAAGGAGTTGTAGATGATGGAGGCCTGGCTTGTGAAGTTTATAGTTTGAAAGGGAAGCAGAGATCATCAGGACTGTTTAATCTATGGGCTCTGGTCAGCTGGGGCTGAAGAATCAGGTGCAAGTAACAAGAGACCAGAGCCTGAAGTGAATTTTTTATTTTACTGGGACAATTGATGCTGGTTAGCTGGGGCTGAAAAATCAGCCATAAGTAACAAGAGACCAGCATCATTGTGGTGAAATCTTCTGGGAAGAATTTCTTCAGGGTCAGCACACAGAAGCTATGTTCCAGAAGGGGCCTGAGCCTCCATGTCAAGCCAGAAGGAGGACTTGGTAAGGTGTGCAGATGCTGCTGCAAGGAACAGCATCAGGCACAACTGGATTCCTGTCCCCGGCCTTTAGCAGTTGCAGTTATTTCTTCCAAAACCTGAGATTAATGACAGTTTTTCCTACTCTGAGAAATGACTGAGAAGAGAACAATCAGAGCAGAGTGTATCAACTGTTTTAGTTTTTTAAGCTGAGTAGAAAACACTGAGATGAAAGTAAATAGCTTCAAAGTCAATTGTAGTTTTATAGAGAATGAATGACAGTATTTAAAGGCAACTGCTGGTGAGAGATAAATGGAAGACATGTAAAGAGCACAGAGGTACTTCCTGTAGACACGACATGGAGTAGGATCAAGCACAAGATCTGAAGGTTTCCTTTGAAAACTGACCATTCTTGGTCTCTGAGATAAGAGAGCATGATCACATCATGGACTGATATAGAAATAGTTGAACTCCACGGCAGGGAAGCTGAGGGAGTTCACAGGAGATGGGCTCACCTTTCATCTGAGTAGAAAATGGTATCACTTCCTGGTGTGGAGAGGCAGATGCTCCATTTATGGGAGACACCATGGAGTGAATGGATGGAGTGAATTATAGTAAAATTCATTTACTACAGAAGGTGGTCTAGACAGGCTGAGGCTATAGCTCAGTGGTAGAGCACTTACATACTATGGATCAGGCATTCTTTTCTTTTAAACTTTATTTTTTGATTTATTTATTTTTAATTATTGCTAATTTTTAGGGTGAATGCCTGCATGTATATAAGTGGACTGATGTGCAATGCTCACAAAGGCCAGGAAACGGCATTGTACTGGAGTTATAGATGTTGTTGGTCACATATGGGCTCTGGGAACTGAGCCAGGGTTCTCTCTGCAAGAACAGCCAGTGCTCTTAACTGTTGAGCTCTCTCTCCAGCCCCTAATTTCAGTCCTTAATACTGGACAGAAAAAGAAGATAGCGTGGATTGCAAAGCAGTGGCTTATGTACATACTCATTCCTTTGCTTTGCTTTGGAGCATTAGATTAAATTCTACAGAACACGAAATGCAGGTGTTGCTGGGTAAATGTTGCCTAACACCAAGAAGAGGAGTTGCTTCTGACCTCTGGGGGAAAATCTAACATGCTAACATGTTGCGAAGACAAAATGGTCGCAATTGAAAGGTATCAAGTAGAAGTAATTGAGAAGCTAAATTGAAGGTTATACAGTAGAAAATGAAGTGCCAGAGGTGACACAGAGTCCATTCAGAAAAAGAATTATAAAAACAATCTTTGGAAAGACAGAGAAAGATGCAGAGTGCATGATGGCAGAGTGCATGAACTGGGGTGGGGTGGGGGGCAGGGAGAGGGGAATGTATCAGAATTGGACTGAAAGATGATGTATGAAATATACAAAACATCAATAAAATATTTTAAAAGAAAGAGAATTATTAGCACTTGAACTTTAGGGGAAAGGGAATTTTAAGCTAGGATGAGATAAATTAGTGATAATAGTACTGCAGGTGCTGTTAATAAAATTGGATGCAGAAGGACTATACAAATCTTTAGCCTTATTGAGATGTTATTCATGTACCAGACATCACCATTTAAAACAGACAATTCCATAATTATTAATATGTTCATAGGGCCATACAACCATGAACACAAATTTTAAACATCCTTGCACCCCCAGTGGAAATTCTTCAGATCCCTTATTGTTTTTGTTTCTTTTTATCACAAACATCTATGCAGCCATCAGCTTAGCTTCCACCTCTGTAGATTTGCTTGTTTTGGTATTTCATTTATATCTAATCATACATTATGTAGTATTTTGTGATATTACATTTCATTTAGTGTAATGTTTTAATGGTTCATCATGTTCTTGTATAAATCAACATTTCCTTCTTTTATGTTGGCAAATAATACTCTATTATATGCATTGATCGTATTTTCAGTACTCATTCATATGATGATGGAGAGCTGTATAATTTCAACTTTGCTAATTCGAACACTGCTTCTATACACATTCATGTACATTCTTGTGTGGGTGTGTTATTCCTTTTCCTTGGATAGATGCTTAGAAGTGGAATTTCTAGGTCACAAATTTAACTTTTAAAGGATTTGGTTCTTTAATGTATAAAATATGAAACATAATCCCCAGTGTTGCAGTTTGTTTTCAATCACTGTGACAAAACACTCTGATCAAGATATACTTGGGGATGAAAGGGTTTATTTATCTTCTATCTCCCTGGTCACAGTTTGTTACCTAGGGAGCCCAAGGTAGGAACTCAGGGAAGGAACCAATAGGTAGGAGGTGAAACACAGGCCATACAGGAATGCTGCTTACTGGCTTGCTCCCCTGGCCCATGCTCAGCCTGCTTCTTTATACAATACAGAACAACCTGATCAGGGATAGTATGCCCCACAGTGGGCTGGGCCCTTCCACATCACTCAACAATCAAGAAAATACCCCACCAATCTAATGGAGGCAATTCCCCAATTGAGGCTCCCTCAGCCCAAGTGTCAGGTTCACAATAAAGCTATCCACCATACCCTGAGAAGTAAGTAACTTCTAAAGTACTTAATAGTACTTTTTAGTACTCCTAGGTATTTGTTATTGTCTGTCATTTTGATTATGAACATCTTAGTAGATGGGTGTGAAGTCCTTCTGATAGATCTAGTGTCTAAACATCTTTAAATTCATTCTTTGGTCATTTTATATTTTCTTTGGAGCAATAACAATTCAGATACTTTTAAAATTTTTAATTGAATTTTTTGGTATTTCACACAAAACATCTTAATCATCTTTATATTCCAACTCCTATCGGCACCCTACCATAGACCCCATGAATTCTGTCATTTATGTAAAGGTCTATAGAGTCAACTTAGTGTATCCAGATGTACCCCTCAGTTTGAGTTCATCTACTGGGGTCTAGTCAGACTGTCTAGAGTCACTCCCTTAAAGAAGACCAGCTGTCACTCACCCAATAGTAACCAGCTGCCAGTATTTCTTTGGCCAAGATTGAAGACTGCTTCCCATTTCCCCAATTCTATGCTGGGTTTTTGAGTGCTTGAGTTTGGATGGATCTTATGCATGCTAACATTGTTGCTGTAAGCTCATATGAGCAGGGTTCTAGGAGCCTTTAAGACTCTTTTTCCATATGATCATGCACTACCACCCCTGGCTCTTACAATCTTTCCACCCTCTCTTCCACAATGGTCCCTGAGACCTGGGTGGGTGGAGTTTCTCACACCCTACAGACTTCTTCTCTATGCTTTGGCCATTTGTGGCCTTTTGTCTTCATTGTTCTCTGTTGCATGTGGGAGCTTCCCTGATGAGAGTTGAGAGATAAATTAGTATTCTCTCTGCCTCCTGTTCCACCATGTTCTGTGAGTTTTAGGTATAGAGGTTCCATTTTACATGTGTCACTTAGGGTTGGGCGTTTCACAGACACTTAGTCTCTGTGTGTGACCAGTTGTGGAACTCTGTAACAGCCTCCATCTGTTGCAAAAGAAGCTTCTTTGATGAGTGGTGACTGGCATACTTGTCTGTGAACATAGGAATCCATATTTAGCACACAGTAAGAAATTACATTTGTCTAAGGATTTAACAACCTTAACGTTTTCATGATCTATGAGTTCTCCTGTCACGTGTATTTGGCTATGTTTACAATACTGCACATGAGTTCTCACCCTTTGAGTCTTCTTAAGGTACAATTAAGCAGCTGTTGAGTACTTCCAAGATAAAAGTGCTGCTACTGCCCCAATGTAGTTTCCTGTGCTGGTCATTATTGTGGTTATCAGAACTTAAAGCTGGATACCTTTCTACATTTTAGAATTAGATTATTTATCTCCTTATTATTAGATTATACCAGTCTTTATATATTTTGTATGGAAGCTTCTCATTAAACATGTGATCTAAAAATATTTTAGCCATCAGTGACCTGCTTCATCTCTTTTCAGATGCCATCATTTGCAAAACAGAAGTTTTACCATCATTTTGAATAACACTTATCTGTATTTTGCTAACTTGTTTGTGTTTGTGTTGTACTTTAAAAAATACTATATAAGAGGGAACCAAGGAAATGGCTCAGTGGGTAAGAACACTGACTGATCTTGCAGAGGATCTGGGTTTGATTCCCAGTACCCACATGTCAGCTAACAACCATCTGTAACTCCAGTTCCAGATGATCTGATATCTTCCACTGACCTCTGCAGGCATTGCAGGATATGGGCATACTTAGGCAATACACTCATACACATAAAATGAACAATAAATAAAAATTATGGTATAAGGCAACATTACACAAATATAATTTTCTTTTGAATTCTTATATATTTATGTCATATTTAGGGCTATTTTATAACTATAGTTAACTATTAAGTTTTGTGATGAAGTAGGAGATTCAAATTCATTCCTTTCAGGAAGCTCTGCAGTTTTCCATTACCATGCATTAAAAGGAGAAATTTATTCACAATTTACTTTTCCTTTCTGCCTTGTCTAAAACCAAGTGTACATAAATGTTTATTTCTCAATTGAAAGTTCAAATCCATTGAGATTTATGCACATGTTCATGCTAATATCACAGTCTTCATCATTGAGTTTTCTAGTCAGCCTTGAAACTGTGGAGTGTGAGCCTTCATTCAGCACTCTTACTTATTTTATTAAAGAATGTTTGAACTATGCCCTGACTCATCCTACCACAAAGATACATGCACATCCTTGTTTATTGCAGCTCTCTTCACAATAGCAAAGAGCTGGAACCAGCCCACATGCCCCTCAACAAACAAATGGATGACAAAAATGTGGTACATCTACACAATGGAGTACTACTCAGTGGTAAAGAAAGATGACATCATGAACTTTCCAGGTAAATGGATGGAGCTCGAAGCCATTATGCTAAGTGAAGTAACACAGTCCCAGAAAAACAAATGGAGAATGGTCTCATTTGTGGATGCTAACACCAAATCCCCAGATGAAAGGCAAGCTGAACAACATTATTGTTATATTTCTGTTTATCTGAAAGCAACTATGTTGTTACAATGTAAATCTCTTAACAGGCTCTAGAATTGATCCATCACTTACTTTCTGACTCTGTAATCACTGTATATGATGGAAAGTATGTGCTCATATTTTAGAGTAATATAAAATTAAAGGAGGAAAATGTGAATTCCTAATCATAAAAAAAAAGACTGAAAGATGGAGGACAGTTATGGCAGAGCGCACAATCTGGGGTGGGGAGGGGGAAGGGAAAGGGGAATATGTCTAAACTGAACTGAAAAATGATGTCTGAAATACACAAACATCAATAAAAGCATTATATGAAAAAAGATTATTTGAACTAATCTGAGTCCCTGTATTCCTTAATGAATTTTAGGGCAGTCCTGTCACTTCTGCAAACATTTTAGTTTACTGGATTTTTTTACTGCCTATTCTCTAGATGTCTTCTCTTTTCTTTTTCCTTTGTTTATGTGTGTGCATGTCCATGTGCATGTGTGTGGATGCAGAGTTTGACACTGGATGCCTTCCACAACTAGTCTACACTTATTCTTTGAGATAGTCTCTCACCGAGCTTAAAGACTGATGATTCGTGGGCTGACTGGCCAATGAGCCTGAAGATTGCTGATTCATCTGGGCTGACTGGCCAATGAGCCTGAAGATTGCTGATTCATCTGGGCTGACTGGCCAATGAGCCTGAAGATTGCTGATTCGTCTGGGCTGACTGGCCAATGAGCCAGATTCTTTCTGTCTCCACCTCTCCAGTACTGGGATTACAGATGTTTGCCTCTGTGCCTGGCTTTGTATGTGAGTGTGGGGACCTGAGCTCATCTGTTCATGTTTGTCCAAAAAACACTTTCCTGACTGAGCCATTCTCTCATATGCAATTTCTTTTTATTTATTTGAAATTGGTTTATCCATCCTTTCTCTGTTTTATTTTTAAGGTGGAAAAACATCTTTACTAATTTGAGATTTTTGTTTCTTTTTTAAAATATAGACACGCACAGGCACAGATACAAATTTATTTCACATTATTGCTTTTTGTTTCATCCAAAAGTTGTTTTCATTTTCCTCCATCTCAACATTTGAGTATTTAGGAGTGTATTTTTAATTTCAACTTATGTGGGAATGTCCAAAATTTCTTCTATTGTTAAACTCTAATTTTATTTCTTGTGACCAAAATTCTTTTTTAATGCATTTGGACACATTTACAGGGGATTCTATAAGGGGAGGGTAGTAATGTGCATCTTTTTCAGTAAAATTTGTTTCTACATAAAAAAGCAAATTAATGTAATATTCATATGATCATTTCAATAGATTGAGAAAAATCACTTGCAAAAAATACAGCATTTCATGATAAAAGTATTTTAAAAATTAGGTGTAGGAAGTTCTTCAGCCTGATAAAGGTGTCTAGATAAATTCAATAGTATTTAATTTACTGTTGGTTGGGTTTTTCTTTAACTTCACAAGCACGATACTAACTTTTCTGTCTTTTAAATTTTTTTGAAGTATTGTTCTGGGCCATTACAGAAGAAAATAAGAAAAAAGTCACATAAACTGAAAAGAAAAATCAGGTATGGTGATGCACATCTTTAGTCTCAGCCCTTGGGAGGCAGAACTCTGTGAGTTCAAGGCCCCTCTACATAGTGAGTTCCATGCCAGCTGGTTATATAGGGTGATCCTGACTAAAAAAAAAAAAAAAAAAAAAGAAAAAAAAAGTAATTCTGTTTTCAGAAGTCATCATCTTTGATGTAGGAAATCTACTAGAAAGCCATGAGAACTAATGACTTGATTGATCAAGGTTACAGTAGACTGAATCAATATGAAAAATTTTGCTCTGTGTATTTGAGATGAGCAACCTGAAATCTATACACATTTCACTGACAGTAGCATCAAAAGAATAAAATATTAAAAATGAATTTTAAAAGAAATGTAAAGCTTGTCACATCAAAACTAAAGAACATTACTAAGAAATACTAAAATGGTCTAAGTAACTGAAGAATCATCTCACATTTATGAATTATAAGACTTCTAAAATGGATTTGCTCCTCAGATTGACCTACAGATGCAGCATTGCTCAATCCATACATGAATCTCTTAAAGTAATGCGATCTATTGGCCACCTTCTCCCTGCCTTCCCACTATATCCCTTGTAAACTTACCAGGAGTGCATCACTGTTTTTAATTCTTTGGCATCTTATGCAAAGATGGTTTTAAGAAACCATAAGATATCCTGTCATTCAGAACTCCATGGGAGCACCATTATTTTCATAGTTCTGACCCTGACAATTTTTTCTTAAGAAAGGAAAGCAGGTCAAGATAAAAATCTATCTTATACCTGTTCTGAGCACAATGAAGAGATGCTTGGTGAAAAAGAAGTGGTTGGAACCTCAACAATGAAGATAAATATTAGTGAAGGTTAAAGCTTCATGAACAGAAAGCAATACAAGGTTTAATCACAAAGAAATAATTGACTTTGGAAAGAATAAAAAGGAAATTACTGATCTTAAAAACAATATGGCAGGGACTGGAGAGATGGCTCAATTGGTAATGTGTGCTGTGAAAGGCTGAAGACCTGAGTTCGATCTCCAGCACCAATAATTGGTGAGTTCCAGGCCAATGAGAGACCTGTATCAAGAGATTTGGATGGTGTTCCTGAGATTGACAGCAAAGTTTGTTCTCCGACCTCTATGTCACATACAGACACACATGTGCCCCCGTGCCGTAAATATGAGCACACACAATATGCCATACAAACACACATGCATGAAAGAATGAATAATGTGATATGAATACTCAAGTATATCAGAGACAAAAATCACAGGGAAAAATAAAGGAGCTCAGGAAAAATAATCAACACAACTAGTACTCAAAAAATTGCTATGAAATAAGATAATATACTTCCTTTATAAATTAATTCCTACTGCAGAATTTCAAATACAGTATATAGAATAAAAATGTAAGCCTATTAATATATTTTTGTTGCATAGTCTTTTGGATAGGAGGCAGAAAAATAATTATCTCCTATATTTCTGTAGATAGTAGAATTGTAAAAGCTTTCCAACAAACAATCTGATATTAGATACTAAGTGTAGTTAAATGTTTGTATAGTCTGATCATGTAACTATACTTTTGGAATATACCCTAAGAAAATAATCAAATATGCATTCAAAGATTTATTTTTATGCATGCCCACTGTAACATCATAAAATGATGCCTCTGCAGGGAAAAACTTTGGAAGAACGAGAAAAAGATGCAAGACATGTATGGCAGAAGGCATGAACTGGGGTAGGGTGGGGGCAGGGAGAGGGGAATATGTCTAAATTGGACTGAAAGATAATGTATGAAATACATAAATCATCAATAAAAATAAGTGAAACAAGACTGACAAATGTTATAAATTAATTAAAGAACCTACTCAAAAGAAGGAGTAAAGAGCTGAACAGAGACTTCAGGAATTAAAGATGCCTGAGAAACATCTTAAAAAGTGTTCAACATCATTAATAATTAAGGAAATGCAAATTAAAACCACTCTCAGATATCATCTCACTCTGATACAACTGGCTAAGATCAAGAAAAAAGACACCAAATGCTGGAGAGGTTGCAGGGAAAGGGGAACAGTCATTCACTGCTGGTGGGAATGTAAATTTGTAGACCCATTGTGGAAAGCAGTGTAGAGAAATCTTAAAAGACTCAAAATGAGCCTACCACCTAACCCAGCCATACCACTCCTGGCTATATACCCAAAAGAGTCATCCTATCGCAGAGATACATGCACATCCTTGTTTGTTGCAGCTCTCTTCACAAGAGTGAAGAGCTGGAACCAACCCAAATGCCCAACAGACAAGTGGAAGACAAAAATGTGGTACATCTACAAAACGGGGTACTATTCAGTGGAAAAGAAAGATGACATCATGAACTTTGCAGGTAAATGGATGGAACTAGAAGCCATTATGCTAAGTGAAGTAACGCAATCCCAGAAAAACAAATGGCAAATGGTTTCCCTTATTTGTGGATACTAACACCAAATGCCCAGTTGAAAAGCAAGCTGAACAACATTATTGTTATATTTCTGTTTATCTGAAAGCAACTATGTTGTTACAATGTAAATCTCTTAACAGGCTCTAGAATTGACCCACCACTTACTTTTAGACTCTGTAAATACCCTATATATGGGTGGAAAGTATGTATCCATATTTTAGAGTAATATAAAATTAAAGGAGGAAAATATGAATTCCTAAACATAAAAAGACTGAGAGAAAGATGGAGGACAGTTGTGGCAGAATGCATGATCTGGGGTGGGGAGGGGGAAGGGAAAGGGGAATATGTCTAAATTGAACTGAAGAATGATGTCTGAAATACACAAAATATCAACAAAAACATTATATTAAAAAAGAAAAAAAAAGATGCATTAGAAGTACTTTTAATGCCCAAAAGATTTCTTTGAAATCCCAGAAAGCTGTGAAATCTGTAATCCTCATAGTATCAATACACTGAAAAAAACTGAGCAGTGATATATAATTGGGAAAGGGGAACCATGGCAGGGTGAGTTTTAATGCAGTGGAAAATTGCAAGGTGTGTCCCAGGGAGGAAGAACAGGGACAAGTAACACTGAAGACTCTGAAAGAGTCCTATGCAAACCTACTATAGAAACTTCTTGCAGTATATTCATTTGCAATATAGAAAGAGTTTAAATGTAGCTAGCCTATGACAGTTCAGTGAAGCCTAATAGAAGCCACAGCTAGTAAATAAAACCGCAGTGCCAGGAATGGACTCCTTCTGAAGTTGACCAGAAAGATTCCATGGATCCACAGGCAGTAGTGGCTATTGCTAAAGACATTATATAAGAGTCTCAGAACAAACAAGGAGAAATCAATCTGGTACTGACCGAGTTTCATCTAATACTAAGTAGCTTTCATAATACTAGCAGATGCTTTGCATATTACTGACAGAGGGAAGGTAATCAATGTCACCCAGCTATGAACCCTCTAACTGTAATAACAATTGGCTTTGTAAGACATGCCCAATGGTGCGGACAGTGGCACAGATATTACGGGAATAAACCAACTACCCTTTAATTAGGATGCAAGACGTGCTTCACAACAGGCAATCCATACCTCACACTATTATCTGGGCAAGAATCTGTAGCAAGACTGATCACAGCCCATAGAGAAGAGCCTACTACTCTCATTTTGCTAAATAGACGTAATTTTAAGCTGACTCATGATGATTTATTGTTACACCCATAGATTAATGCATCTCTTAACTCTTCCCAGATAAGGCTCTTCTAGCAGCAGATGGTGATTAACACAGAGACCCACAAATGATCAACACGCAGAGGATACGAGACTGCAGAGTACATTACATTGCACCCTTTCCTCCCAGGGCTCAGGGACAGAATGATTGTGAGAGCCAGAGAAGGAAACTGTTGTCTGGATACCACAAAATAGCAAAGGAACCCACCGTGCTCATGACAGCATACACAAGGCCTGACAGGGTCCCAGCATGGGTGGGGATGTGGGCAGGAAGGTCCAGCACTAGCTGAGGGTCTATTGGCAGCTGATAGGTGCTGGTAGAGGGAGAGTTTGTTTTCCCTACTGATGTAGGTTGACCAGATTCATGGGAAACAGATTACATTTGTTAGGCTTTTTAAACTTATTTATTTATGTGTATGAGTGTATTGCTTGCATGTATGTAGGTGCACCCAAATCATGTAATACCCATGGAGGTCAGAAGAAGATGTTGGAGCCCCTGGAACTGGAGTTACAGATGGTTGTTAGCCACCATGTGGGAGGTGGGAACCAAACCAAGTTCCTCTGCAAGAACAGCCATTGCTCTTAACATCTGAGCCATCTTTCCAGCCCCATGATAGGCCTCTATTAAAAATAGACAAATAATAATAGTGGATGTGAAGTCATGGAGAGGGGTAGTTAGTAAGGTGCTGGCAGAGTGGGGGCTGATTTATGAATATGATCAGAGTAAATCGTACAAAATTCTTGAATCAATGAAAGTATTTTTTTAAAAGGAAAGTTTAACACATGCTGCTACATGGACGACTCTTTAAAACATTATGCTAAGTTAAAGAAAACAGATAAGAGGGATATACATTGTATGATTCCAATTGTATAAAATGTCTAGAATATAAAAATCCATAAAGTGATTAGTGGTTGACAGGACCTGGAATAAATGTTGATTGGCTCTTAATCAACAAGAGAGGATTTTAGTAGTGTTAAAAATATTCTAAAGCGGGCTGGAGAGATGGCCTAGCAGTTAGGAGCGCCGACATTCAAGAGCACTTGGGGAAACAGAGATTATACTTGATAGGCCTTTAAAAAGATAATTAACAGGGGCTGGAGAGATGGCCTAGCAGTTAAGAGTGCCAACTGCTGTTGCAGAGGACCTGGGTTCGATCCCCAGCACCCACATGGCGGCTGAGAACCGTCTGTAATTCCAATTCCAGGAGAACTCCAGTTCCAGGGGAATCCAACACCCTCTTCTGACCTCTGAGGCATTGCACGACATGGGTGCACAAACCTACATGCAGACAGTACATTCATACACATAAATAAATAAATAAATAAATAAATAAATAAATAAAATAAAAAAATGTTCTAATGCCAGGTGTGGTGGCACATGCCTGTAATCCTAGCACTCAGGAGGCAGAGGCAAGCAGATCTCTGAGAGTTCAAAGCCAGCCTGGTCTATATAGCAAGTTCCAGGACAGCTGGGGCTATAGGGAGACCCTGTCTCGAAAAGAGAAAAAACAATGTTCAAAACTAGATTATAGTGCTCAAAGAATAGCTTTTGATATAATAAAAAAAATCACTGTGTTGTCTACTTTAAAAGTTTCAGCTTGATTGTTTATGAATTATATCTCAATAAAGTTGTAACTGAAACACTCCTTATCTTGGTTCAGTTCTCTGACAAATGTAATAAAGAGGTGAATTGAATGTAGAAAAATTAATTGGACTTTTATTTATGTTAACTTTTTAAGTTAGCTAGAAAGTATTTTCTTTATGACATTTTCTTTCTTTCTTTTTTTTTTTTTTTTTTTGAGACTCCTGTAGCTCTGGCTGTCCTAGAACTCACTCTGTAGACCACAGTTGGCTTGAACTCACAGAGATCTGCCTGTGCCTCCCAGGTGCTAGGATTAAAGGCGTGCACCGCCACGCCCAGCTGTTTTATGGCATTTTCATACGTATTTTTTCTTACACATCTTTCCCCACTCCTCCCTCCAGTCCGTTATTGGTCATCAAAGCTTCCAATGACTGTAAATTTAATTTCTCTGAATGCCTGCAGAAGTTGAATGCTCTTTCCACTACTTCTTGCTATTTGTGTCACATTTTAAGAACTATCTTTTCAGAACACTAGCCCATTTATTAACTGGAAAATTTGGATTTTTGATGTTCAATTTCTTAGTTCTTTAATATCCAGGATAGTTACTCCTTGTCTGATGTATCACTGGCAAAGATACTCTTCTCATTTTGTAGGCATCTTTCCACTCTGGTGATTATTTCTTCTTCTTTGTAGAAGCTTTTAAATTCATGCAGTCCAAGTTGCCAGTTTTGTGCTTCTGTATAATGCTAATGTGTGGCATTACTAATCCACATTATGATTGTACCTGAATAAATATCAGCCTGATTCTTGGCATTCAGTTTTAATAGCAGAGAGTGAACCTGAACCCTGGGAGTTTGTTCCTTCTGATCTCTCAGGGAACTGTGCTTCTGAGCCAGGTGTCACCCTTCCTTTTATTCAAAACCATTTGTCCCTCATCAACTGGGGAACTACAAGCTTGGATCCCCTCATTTTATCAGGCAATCTTGCCCTTTGGTTTTAGGCCTAAAATATCTCAGACACACAATGTCAACTATTCTCAGTGTTTTCAATGAAGATTATGAAAATGAATAGGCTGCTCCCAGTGCTTTGATATGCTAATCAAAGCACTGGGAGCAGCCCATTCATTCATTCACTATTTTGGGTAGAGAGCAAAGTGGGGACCTTAGGGATCAAGAGGGATCAAGGTCAGGTGCGGAGGTCACAAGGGCACCCAGCTCTTTAGTGAGCTTTGCTTTCATTATAAACAGTAGCTTTTGTTACAAGTTTGAGTAAAAGTCATTAGTCAAGAAGTCATTCTTACATTATTAGGTTTCTTTTTTTTCCAGAATCCTTTCCTATGCCTGTATTTTGCAATGTTTTCCTCTAGTAGTTTCAAAGTATCATCCATATACTAAGGCCAATTCATTGATGAGGCTGTTTTCCAACACACATTTTTGATACTTTTGCTCCAAAGAGGGGGCTGGTAGAATTCTGTAGTAAATCCAAATGACTCTGGGCTTTTTATTCTGGTTGGGAATGGTTTTATATGGCTGTTTATGTCTTACTGCTCATGATGGATCTGTTTAAGTTTTTATCTCTTGTTGGTTTAACTTTGGTAAAATGCATTAAGAAATTCACTTTTTATTTTTATTTATTATTATTATTATTATTATTATTATTAGTTAGATTCTCCAGTTTGGAGGAATGAAGGCTTTGGAAGTATTCCTTATGATCCTCTGGGTTTCAGTGGTGTCTGCTGGAATGTCTCATTTTTATCTCTAGTTGAATTAACTTTGATGTTCTCTGTCTTTCGGCTAATTTGGTTAAAATATTGTCAGTCTTTTTAAGCTTTTCAATCAACTTTTTGGTACATCTGAAGGCCTTGGAGAAATAGGAACGAACAACAGTCAAAAACAGTACGTGGGAAACAATACAGAAAATTAGACCTGAAATGAATGAAATTGAAATGAAAATATAGAATCAATTAAACAAAAAATTGCTTCAGTCCTTTGTGGTGGGATAGAATGCAGGATGCTATTTAAGTTCTCCTATATTTCTTGAGACTTACTTTGTGTCCTAATATGTGGTTTATTTTGAAGAGAGTTCCATGGAATGCTGAGAAGAAAGTGTATTCTTTAGTTTTGGGGTGGAATGTTCTGTACATGTCTGTTAGATCCATTTGTTTTATAATATAATTTAATTCCAATGTTCGTCTGTTTAGCTTTTGTCAAGATCATCTGTCTATTGGTGAGAATGGAGTCTTGAAGCCACCTTCTTACCATCTCTGTATTGGAGTTAATCTATGATTTTAGATCTAGTAGTATTTCTTTTATAAAATTAGGTGTACTTGGGTTGGTGTTTATAGGTTGAGAATTATAATATCCTCTTTGTGAATTGTTCCTTTGCTGTGTTTGAAATAACCCCATTGACTAGCTTTAGTTTGCAGTCTATTTTGTCAGATATAGAATGGCTGTTTCTGCTTGGCTCTTAAGTTTCATTTGCTTGGAATACCTTTTTCCATCCTTTACCCCTAAAAGCAGTATCTGCCATTGATGGTGAGGTATGTATCTTAGAATCAGAAAAAAGCTAGATCTTGTTTTTTAATCTAGTCTGTGAGTCTGTGTTTCTTTGGAATTTAGATGATTACTATTAGGAGTTATTATTGAAAGATATGTATTTTGTTATTTTTGTTTAGACTTCTTTTGATGAACTGTTCTGGAATTATTTTTCCATTTAAAAAAAAATTTTCATTGAGCTTCTGTACATTTCATACAACAGTTCTTAATCAAATTTAGATACCCTCCACCACCCATGTCTCCCCACCCTCCCCTTGCCAGATATCATGTATTCTACCATACATGTTAAGTCCCCTTCATTGCAAATTCATCCACTGGTCTCTACTCAGCCTATCTAATGATCATAAGAAAGGCCTACTCTCCCTCACCCAGTAGTAATCCATCTCCAATAGTTCTCAATCTAGGACCAGCCCACTACCCATCTCTCTCTTTCCATTCTGGGTCCTTGTCTGATTGAGTTGGCATGGGTCCTGTGCTCACTGCCACTATTGCCACAAGTTCACATGTACATGTTTCCATTGGCCTGAAAGCCTCTGCTTCCCTGTGTCCATGAACCAGCCCTGACTATTACAGTCATTCCATGCCCTCTTCCCCAATGGTTCCTGAGCTGTGGGTAGGTGAGGCTTAATGTAGGATTCCTATCCAGTCTCTTATTCTTTAAAACTTGGCCAGTTGTGGCCTTTTGTGTACATCACACTCTGTTGTATAAGGAAGCTTCACTGGTGAGAGATGAGGGGCACAACAGTTTTCTGCCTACCCCTACCTCATTCTGCTTTGTTTCATCAGCCTTAGGTGTAGAGGTTCAACTGTAGATGTGTATTTTTCTTTTACTGCTCTTATTAACATTGAGCACACTATTACAAAAGAGTAGAAAGAGTGATCAACTTTGTCTCATTCTAGAGTTTAGGGAATTATTTTCATTATTCTCCATGTAGTATAACTTTGGCTATAAGATTTTTTTTTTGGTCTTTTTGAGACAGGGTCTCCCATTAGTCCCAACTGGCCTGGAGCTCACTATGTAGACCAGTTTGGCCTACAGAGATCTGCCTGCCTCTGCCTCCCAAGTGCTGGGATTAAAGGTATGTGCCACCACACCCAGCTGTTTGTTTGTTTGGGGTTTTTTTTTTTTTTTTTTTTTTTGGTCTGTTGGCTCTAAGATTGTTAATATAATCATTATTCTGTTGACAAATGTTCCTTCTATTCCTAGATTATTCAGAACATTTAACATAAGATTGGCTTCTGTTATGCCTTTTTCTGCATCTATTGAACTGAACACGTGGGGGATCTCCTAAGCACAGGAGCCCGGAACCTCACTTCCAGAGAATAGATTACTTAGGGTAGTTGATTCTTGGGTTGCTGGATAAGGGTCTAAACCTAGACCCTTCGTAGGGGTGGCTAGCTGGGTCAGAGCTGCCCTTCTCCTTTGCAGCTGGTGCTGGGGGGTTTGAGTTTCGGCCACTGGTGCCTTGTGACAGTGGGCTCCTGAAGCAAGGAGCTTGGAACCACTCCAGACACGTACCACGGCACGGGCTAATAAGGCCAGACAAAAAAAGGGGGGGGGGGACCCCATGGCCAGACCGGCAAAGGGATAACATGGGAAGAGGTGCAGGATAAGCAACACAAGACTCACCAACCACTGTAGGAGATATGCTACATTGGGAGTCCTCCTGGAGGTTGACCAAGAAACAGATCTTAGATGGAATATATTGCAGACCTATGCAGAGAGAAATTAAAAGAAAATAAAAGAAGAAGTGCAGAGAACTAAGGAGAGAGAAGAAGAAAACTCAAAAAGGACCCAGAGTGATACAATGACAAATCTTGGAAAGAACTAAGGAGGAAATGACAAACTCCAGAAAGAAATAGAGGGAAGAAAAAAAGGAAGTAAGAAACACTGAAAAAGGAAGCCAACCAACAAAGTAAGGAGCACAAGAAAGAGGATTTGAGAAGCTCAAAAAGGAATGGAAATACATAAAGAAATCACGGATGAAATGAAAAGGAAAGAACGACTCATCCATCAAGAAGAAAAAAATGAAAAAGGAAAGAAAAGCCTCACAAATAAAATGGAGGAGGCAGAACAAGATATCAGACCTGAGGATAACACAGAGCAATTAAAAAGCCAAGTAAAGATATAAAATTTAAAAATATGTAAAAGTGGAAACAACCAGAAATATGGACACTATGAAAGATCAAACCGTTCTGCATCTAGGATAGAGGAAGGAAAAGAAGAATTTCAAGAGAATAGCATTGATCTAGATCTTTGATAAGAATAATAGAAGTGAAATTTCCCAAAGTAAAGAAGTAGACAATACCACTACAAGAAGCACATAGGACTCCAAATAGACAAGACCAGAAAAGAAAAAATCGCCCTGCACCATATCATAGTTAAAATGTTAGATCCCAAATGAAGACAAATTCTGAAGCTACAAAGAATAACAAGTCACACATACAAAGGGAAACCCAATCAGAATTACAACGATTTCATGCACAAAACCATGATAAACAAGAAGAACATGGAGAAAAGCATTTCACCCTGTGTTTAAGACTATGGATGCCAACCCAGAGATACTATACCCATCAAAAATGTCATTGATATGTTTGAAGGATAGAGAAAAATCTCCATGACATAAACAAGATGATAGATATACATGTCCAGAAACCAACTTGGGCTTCAGAAAAGACTTTTGAAGCAATTCAATAGGCAAAGAGATGGAGCAACTATCCTCAGCACCCTAGGAAAAGAAACTGAATAAAAACATAAACATGTAGAATCAGAGACTAAAAATCCAAAGGATAATAAGGTGAAAGGAAGCAGAACACATATCCATATTTTCAATTATAAACTTTAAATATGNTTTTTTTTTTTTTTTGGTCTTTTGGCTATAAGATTTTTAATATAATCATTATTCTGTTGACAAATGTTCCTTCTATTCCTAGATTATTCAGAACATTTAACATAAGATTGGACTTTGTTAAATGCCTTTTCTGCATCTATTGAAATGAACACGTGGGGGATGCTCCTGAAGCACAGGAGCCCGGAACTCACTCCAGACAGGTATATGTTAGGGTAGGTTGACTCTTGGGTTGCTGGAAAAGGGTCTAAATTCTAAACCCTTGTAGGGGGTGGCTGACTGGGTGCAACTGCCCTTCTCCTTTGCAGCTGGTGCTGGTGGGTTTAGTTCGGCGCCATTGTGCCTTTGAGCAGTGTGCTCCTGAAGCACAGGAGCTTGGAACTCACTCCAGACACGTACCACGGCACGGGCTAAGTAAGGCACAGACAAAAAAAGGGGGGGGGACCCTCATGCCAGGGACACGGCAAAGGGATAACATGGGAAAGGTGCAGGATAATTCCACACCAAGATCTACCAACCCTGTAGGAGATAGCTACATTGGGATCCCCCTGGAGGTGACCCAAGAAACAGATCTTAGAGAAATAATTGCAGACCTATGCAGAGAAATTAAAGAAAATAAAGAAGAAGTCAGAGAACTAAGGAGAGAGAATGAAAAACTCAAAAAGGACCCAGAGTGATACAATGACAAACTTTGGAAAGAACTAAAGGAGGAGAATGACAAACTCCAGAAAGAAATAGAGGGAGAAAAAAAGGAAGTAGAAACACTGAAAAAGGAAGCCAACCAACAAAGTAAGGAGCACCAAGAAGAGATTGAGAAGCTCAAAAAGGAAATGGAAATACTAAAGAAATCACAGGATGAAATGAAAAAGGAAAGAGAACACTCATCCAATCAAGAAGAAAGGAAAGGAAAAAGCCTCACAAATAAAATGGAGGAGGCAGAACAAGGAATATCAGACCTGGAGGATAACACAGAGCAATTAAAAAGCTCAAGTAAAGATTATGAAAAATTTAAAAATATGTAAAAGTGGAACAACCAGGAAATATGGGACACTATGAAAAGATCAAACCTCTGCATCATAGGAATAGAGGAAGGAGAAGAATTTCAAGAGAATAGCATTGATCAGATCTTTAACAGAATAATAGATGAAAATTTCCCCAAATTAAAAATAGACAAACTCATACAAGAAGCACATAGGACTCCAAATAGACAAGACCAGAAAAGAAAATCCCTGCACCATATCATAGTTAAAATGTTAGATGCCCAAAATGAAGACAAAATTCTGAAAGCTACAAAAGAAAGACAAGTCACATACAAAGGGAAACCCATCAGAATTACAACTGATTTCTTGGCACAAACCATGAAAACAAGAAGAACATGGAGCAAAGCATTTCCTGTGTTAAAGGACTATGGATGCCAACCCAGAATACTATACCCAGCAAAAATGTCAATTATAGTTGAAGGAGAGAGAAAAATCTTCCATGACATAAACAAGATGATAGAATACATGTCCAGAAAACCAATTCTTCAGAAAATACTTGAAGCAATTCAAAGGGCAGAAGAGAGGAGCAACTATCCTCAAGCACCTAGGAAAAGAAACTAATAAAAACATAAACATAGTAGAATCAGAGACTAAAAATCCAAATGGATAATAAGGTGAAAGGAAGCAACATCCATATTTCAATTATAACCTTAAATATTACTGGGCTAAACTCCCCAATCAAAAGATATAGACTGGGAGAATGGATTAGGAAACAAAATCCGTCTATATGCCATCTACAAGAAACCCATCTCAATTTCAAGGATAGGCACCAACTTAAAGTGAAGGGACAGAAGAAAATATTCCAAGCAAATGGTACAAAAAAGAAAGCAGGTGTTGCTATTTTAATATCAGACAAAATAGACTTCAAAGCAAAAGAAACCAAAAGAGACAAAGAGAGCCATTACATCTTTATTAAAGGAACAAATGGCGATGAAGATCTCACAATCATGAATATATATGCACCAAACTCTGGTGCAACAAACTTTATAAAGACAACTCTTCAGGATATCAAGGTACAGATTAACCCCAGCACATGAATAGTAGGGTACTTCAATACCCCACTAAGTCCTTTAGACAGATCAACAGGACAAAGGATAAACAGAGAGACATCTGAACTGAATGATACAATACACCAAATGGACCTCACAGACATCTATTGAATATTCCACCCAAATACACTTTCTACTCAGCACCCCATGGAACATTCTCCAAAATAGACCATATACTGGGACACAGGAAAAAACTCAACAAATACAAAAAGATTTAAATAATCTCATGTATTCTATCAGACCACAATGCAATAAAACCCAATATCAATACCAGGATAAGCCCTACAACCTACAAGAACACATGGAGATTAAACAACACTCTCCTGAATAATGAATGGGTCAAGGAAGGAATAAAGAAAGAAATAAAAGCATTCCTGGAACTGAATGACAGTGATAATACAACACAACTAAATCTATGGGACACTTTAAAAGCAGTTCTAAGAGGGAGTTTATAGCCCTAAGTGCCTACATAAAAAAAAAAAAAAAACCCAGAAAGAGCACAAGTGAATGATCTAACACTGCATGTAAAAACACTCGAGAGACAACAACCAATGAATCCTAAAATGCAAGACATATAGAGGAATTAATAACACCAAAATCAGAGCCAGAGATCCAATGAAATGAGAAACAAAAATAAATAAACTCACACACACAAAACAATCAAGAATCCAAATGTGGTTCTTGGAAAGAATAACCAAGATAGAACAGACCGCTAGCCCCATTACCAAAAGAAGAGAACGCGACACACAACGCCTCCATATCTACGTAGCTAATCTGTGATGAAAAGGGGAATTATCAAACAACAGACAATGAAAAGATCCAGACAATCATATGGGAATACTTGAAAAACCTATACTCTACTAAGTTTGAAAACCTAGAAGAAATGGATGAATATCTGAAATCCTGGGAATCACCAAAGCTCAACCAAGAAGAGATCAACAGCTTAAATAGACCAATATTATATGCAGAAATTGAAGATGTAATAAGAAGTCTCCCAACCAAGAAAAGCCCAGGCTCAGATGTTTTCATGGCAGAACTCTATAAAATATTTCAAAAAGACTTACAAGCATTACTACTCAAGTTGTTTAGAAGGATACAAACGGAGGAAGTTCTCCCAGAAACCTTCTATGAAGCCAGTATCACTCTATTACCAAAACCAGGCAAAGATACAACCAAAAAAGGAGAAATATAGACCCATCTCTTTAATGAACACAGATGCAAAAATTCCAAATAAAATACTTGCCAATCACATACAGATCCACATCAAGAAGATCATCCACCATGACCAAGTTGGATTCATTCCAGAAATGCAGGGATGGTTTAATATGTGAAAATCAATAAATATCATCAAACATATAAATGAACTAAAAGACAAAAACCATACAGTCATGTCAAATGATGCATAAAAAGTCTTTGACAAAATCCAGCATCACTTCCTGCTTAATGTCCTAGAGGGAATTGGATTGGAAGGATCATTCCTCAATGTAATCAAAAGTATATAAAGGAAACCCACAGCCAATATCATCCTAAATGGGGAAATGACAGAAGCATTCCCCTTAAAGGTAGGAACTCAGCAAGGCTGCCCCCATCACCACTCCTTTTCAATATAGTGCTTGAAACACTTGCTAGGGCAATAAGGCAAGAAAAGGAAATTAAAGGAGTACTAATTGGAAAAGAGGAAGTCAAGCTATCCCTTTTTGCTGATGCTATGATCGTTTACTTAAGGGATGCTACGAACTCCACCAGAAAACTCCTAGAAATGATTAAGAGCTTTGGTAAACTGGCAGGATACAAAATAAATCTAGAAAAATCAGTAGCCTTTATTTACACCAACAACAAGTAACTGAAGAAGGACCAGAAAGAGACCTTCTCACTCAAAATAGCCTCAAAAACAATAAAATACCTAGGAGCAAACCTAACCAAAGACACCAAGGATCTCTATAACAAAAATTTTAAACTCCTGAAGAAGGAAATTGAAGAAGACATCAGAAGATGGAAAGACCTCCCATGCTCATGGATTGGGAAAATAAACATAGTAAAAATGTCCATTCTACCCAAACTCTTGTACAGATTTAATGCAATCCCAATTAAAATCTCCAAGAGTTTCTTCACAGGCTTGGAAAAAAATCCTTAATTTCATTTGGAAAAACAAAAGACCCTGAATAGCCAAAACAACCCTGAGTGAAAAGAGCAATATGGGGGGGGGATCTCTATACCAGACTTCAAACTATACTACAGGGCTATAGTTATAAAAACAGCTTGGTACTGGTACAAGAACATAACAGTTGACCAATGGAACAAAACTGAAGATCCAAACCTGAGCACATATATTTTCAGCCACCTCATATTCGACAAGGGGGCCAAGAAGACACAATGGAGGAAATACAGCATCTTCAGCAAGTGGTGTTGGCAAAACTGGATCACAACTTGCAGAAGAATGAAATTAAACACCTACCTCCTCTCGGCCTGTACAAAAGTCAACTCCAGATGGATCAAAGTCCTCAAGATGAAATTCAAAACTCTGGAGGTGATAGAAGAAAAAGTTGGAAGCAGACTACAAGACATAGTCATAGGAAAAGACTTCCTAAATCAGACAGCAGCTGCACAAGAAATAAGATCGACAATTGACAAATGGGACCTCATCAAACTCAAAAGCTTCTGTGCATCAAAAGAAACAAGCAAGGAAGTGAAGAGAAAACCCACAGGATGGGAGGAAACCTTCACTGCAGATACATCTGACAAAGCATTGATTTCCAGAGTATACAAACTACTCAAAAAAACAAAGAAGAAAGAAAACAAATAAATCACTCAAAAGATGGAGCAAAGAAATGAATAGAGACTTCACAGAGGAGGAATTAGTGATGGCTGAGAAACATCTCAAAAAATGTTCAGCATCACTAATAATTAGGGAAATGCAAATTAAAACCACTTTAAGATATCATCTCACTCTGATAAGACTGGCTAGGATCAAGAAAACAAATGATGCCAAGTTCTGGAGAGGTTGTGGGGAAAGGGGAACACTCATCCATTGCTGGTGGGAATGTAAACTTGTACAGCCACTATGGAAAGTAGTGTGGAGAACCCTTGGAATACTCAAAATGAGCTTGCCATTTGATCCAGCCATAGCACTCCTGGGTATATACCCACAAGACTCATCTTACTGCCAAAATACATGCACAGCCATATTTATTGCCTCTCTGTTCACAATAGCAAAAACCTGGAACCAACCCAAATGTCCCTCAACTGATGAGTGGATAGAGAAAATATGTACATGTACACAATGGAGTTCTATGCAGCAGTAAAGAAAGATAACATCATGAACTTTGCAGGTAAATGGATGGAACTAGAAGATATGTTCAGTGAAGTAACATAGTCCCAGAAAAACAAATGAGGAATGGTATCATCCCTCATCTGTGGATGCTAGTGTCAATAACTCAGTTGTAAATACTTCTTGTGGGGAGGGATGCATATTGGAAAGAACAACAATATAAAGACTGCACCAAAAACTGACTGAAATGGTGAGACTGGAGGGGTGGGAGGGGTGGGAGAGGGACAAGGGTTTATATTCGATTAATGTATATTTAATTGCTGTGAGTTTAACAAGTATCTAACTTTGTCCAAACTCTATCTACAAACTACATTGTATTATAGGACTCAGTAAAAATAAAAATATCTATATTAAACAACATTGGTTTAAAGGTTTTAATAAAAACAGTAATACATTGCTGGGTGTGGTGGCGCGTGCCTTTAATCCTAGCCGTGGGAGGCAGAAGGCAGGAGGATCCCTGAGAGATGGAGGTCAACCTGGGCAATGTTCCAGGCAGGCTATGACTAGTGAGACCCTGTCAAAAAATAAATATAAAAATGTATATATATGTAAAGGTAATACATCTAAGTTAAGTGGAAATATAAATTGTTGTCCACATTTGTTCTACTTAAAATCTGTATAACAATAACATTGGGATTAACATATACAAATGTTCTCTATAATTTCTGTGTTATACGGTATCATCTTGTAACATTCTCTTTTATCTGTAGGATAATTTAACTTAAGGAATTAAGCTTGCTTCCCAAATTAACAACATACAGTCACCCAAAACAGCTTGGGTAAATTTAGTGACATTTATACCTTGATTCCTGCCTTACAACTGCCTTTTTGAGACTCATGGGTCAAAAAATAAAAACCTAAAATAAAAAAGAGGGGATACAGTTATATACTAAACCTTTTTGTCAAATTTTCCATTTAAATCTTAAAACTAACTATGGGAAAAGATTTGTATGTTCCCACAAGTTAAAACGTCACCAACTTAATGGCTGAGAAAGAAAAGATACAGCCTTGCATTGTGTAGGATGTACGAAGAAATACCAGCAGAGAAGTTGGACCATCTAAGCCTTAAGAGGAAGAAAAGCCACAGCCTGCTACAGACATCAAACATCTCTGTGGATCCTATTTGTAACAACTGTTTATAATGAGTCCTAATGAACCTTACCTTCTAGGGGCTTCAAAGATTTAATATGAGAGACCTTCTTACCTCCTTTTCATAGAACAAAGAAATACATGATGGTAATGAAGTCATTCTCTAACCATAACTTAGAGCAGACTGGTATGGAGATAATCTCCTACAAAATCGGTATAACTGCTTTCTTTAATTGACTAATAGACATAGGAACTCATGAAAAGGATTATTCTCTATTCAGAGCCAAATATAATACTAAAGTCTTTTCAAGCTGTGCATTTAAGCAAAATATAATAATACAGGAGAGCTTTGATATCAGCAATGGATTATTCTGCCAAGGAGATGTTGGCCAGGTGATCCAAGCTCCCCCAAAAGGTAAAGGCTTCTTGCCTGTAAACTGGGATACCTGCAAGAAAAGAGGCGGTAAGGCCCTGCTGTCGAAGACCTGATGCAAGCATGGGAAAGATGTATTGAGATCGCACTTGCAAGTGTATAGTTGGTCTCTGGAATACCAGAGAGTGTTACCAAAGGCCGCTAAACCAATAAAGCAAAAATTAGTCTCCTTGAGTCAAGCAAGACTCCTCCATCAGCATCAGCTACACCTCACCCGCCTGGAAATACTGTGCAGCAGTGGCAGCCACATGTCTGTATATCCCAAATCTAATTGGCTATTAGCTCTCTCCTTGGACGAATAATTCATGGCTGATGCCACATGCTTACATCCTCTAGTGGTTAGGAGAATTTATAAGCCACAGTAAGACCTTGTCATCTTTTACAGAAAAAATATAATTCATAGATTAGCATACCATCCAAATATCTGTGTCTATACCAAAGTAACCTACCATAATAATTAGTACTGTTTAAATACCTACATATCTAATTGCTTGTGCTTCATTAGTAGGATTGAAAGGTTATTCCTGGACAAACTGTCAACCCATGAAAGGAAACAGCCAGAAGATCAGAGTCCAAAACGACATCTCCAGAGAAAGTAAATTGTTTTGCTTCTCATCCACCTGTACCCCTTTTCTAAGCCTAGGGAACAATCTGCAGAAGAGGGGGTGTGATAGAATGTAAGGGCTGTGATTGGGGTGAATGGTGAAACTACAGCAGCATAGTCTGGACACTTATTTGATCAACATGATTGTACATATAAGCCCCACCAGCTGGATGGTGGGAGACATGGGCTGTGTGGGTTTGGGCATAGCTGCTTGCAAATTGGTTTTACATGAAGGATGCTTGTACTCATAACTTATTACTTATTGTTAAAAAAAATAAAAAATTGGAAAAAAAAGAAATGAGCATGTGATTTTGTGTTTAAGTTTACTGATATGTTATTTTACATGCTTTGAGTTTTGCAATTTTAACCAATCTTGCATCCTTAGCATGTATGATTTTCTTTTTTTTATTTATTGAATTTTGTATGTGTTTTCAGTCAGCCTTCTTAATGTGTTTTAAAATTAAGTTTGCAAGTAATTTATTGAATTAGATTTTGCATCTTTGTTCACTGAAGAAATTCATTTATAGTTATTTGTATTTTTTGTGTCATCCTGTTTGGTATTAGAACTCTACTGGCTTTATGAAATTTTGTAGTGATTTTGTAGTCTTCTTATCCTTTCCTATGTGAAGTATCTGAAAAGTATTTATGTTAGTTGTTCTTTCAAGGTGTGGTAGGACTTATCAAGAAATCCATCCAATCTTGGCTTTTTCTTTCTGGGGAGACTTTTAGTTTCTGATTTAAACTTATTGCTTGTAATGAATTTTTGCATTGTTTATATCTTTTAAATTTATTTTAGCAGGTAATAAGTGTTTAGGGATTCATCCATTTCTCCTGGACTTTCTGGATATTTTGAAATAAAAGTTTTTTTGTGTGTGTCTTTTCGAGATATGGTCTCCCTGTAGCCCCAGCTGTCCTGGAACTCACTCTGTAGATCAGGCTGGCCTTGAACTCACAAAGTTCTGCCTGCCTCTGCCTCCCAAGTGCTAGGATTAAAGGCATGCACCACCACTCCCAGCTGCAAAATAAAAGTTTTTAAACTAACTACAATTGTTCTTTAGGTTTCATTGGCATCTCTTGTAACATCCTCCTTTTCATTTCTAATTTTAATTAATTTGAGTCTTTCTTTGTTTTGGTCGATGGCTGGAGATTTCTTAGTCTTAGATTTTGGTTGGATATATTGTTCTTTTTAGCCTCTGTTTCATTCATTTCTTCCCTAATCTTTATTATTGCTTGCTGTTCACTAAGGTTTGATTTCTTATTTCTTTGGAACTTTGAAATACCTCATTAATTTCTTTATTTGAGATCTGCCTTATTTTGAAATAAGCAATTTGATCTATAAACTTTCCTTTGAGAACTGCCTTATTTCTTAAAAATAAAAACTTATTTCAAAAAAAATGTCTTCTCTGATTTCTTCAGTAGCCCACTGTTTCTCCATATATTCATGTAGTTTCTGTGACTTTTATTGGTGTTGTTTACTAGTGTTATTTCAGTATTATCTGATAAGGCACAAGGAATTATTTGATTATTTTGTAATTGTTAAGACTTCAACAGCCTGCAAATTGGTTTTACATGAGGGATGCTTGTACTCATAAATTATCACTTATTGCTAAAAAATGAAAAAAAAAACTGAGAGAAAGTTGCAGGACAGTTATGGCAGAATGCATGATCTGGGATGGGGTGGGGTGGGATGGGGGGAAGGGAAAGGGAAATATGCCTGAACTGAATTGGAACATGATGTATGAAACACACAAAGCATCAATAAAAATAAAAAAAAAAGACTTCCTTTGTGGCCTATAATATGATTAGTCTTAGAAAACCTTCTTGGGCTGATGAGAATTATGTGTGCTCCATACCCTTTGGTTTAGTAGATAACTTTCAAGATTCACATTTTAACAGTAAATTTGCATGCAGGTATAAAGTCATGTAACTTTACATTTTTTTTGAGAATATGACTACATATCCTCCATCTATATATGGTAATTACAATGTGTGAGTATACATGGTAGGACAATTCTAGAGCCCATTTATAGATTCACATTGTAATAGCACAGTTGCTTTCAGATACAATGAAATATAATAATAAAGTTGCTCAGTTTGCCTGCTAACTGGGGATTTGGTGTTAGTATCCACAAATGAGTGAAACCATTCACCTTTATTTTTTCCTGGGACTGTGTTACTTCACTTAGTGTAATTGCTTCGAGTTCCATCTATTTACCAGTAAAGCTCATGATGTTATCTTTCTTTACTGCTGCGTAGAACTCCATTGTGTAGATGTACCACATTTTTGTTATCTAGTCATCAGTTGAGGGGCATTTGGGTTGGCTCGAGGTCTTTGCTATTGTGAAGAGAACTGCAATAAACATAGCTATGCATGTATCTTTGCAGTAGGATGAGTCTTATGGGTATACACCCAGGAATGGTATGGCTGGGTCAGGTGCTAGGCTCATTTTGACTTTTTTAAGGGTTTTCCACGCTGCTTTTCACAGTGGTTGTACCAGTTTACATTCCCATCAGCAGTGGGTGAGTGTTTTTAACCCTTGATACAGCTCTCCAGCCTGTTAGTTAGCAACTTTAAGTTGTGAGCTGAGGCCAGTTACATTTAAAATTATTATTCAGAAGGGTGGTCTCATTTCTGTTACTCTAGCTGGATGGATTACAGTTAATTCCTCCTCTATCAGGATTAAGGATTTGCTGGTTTATATGCTAGGCATCATGGATTTGTTTCTAGCTCTGCTTTGCTGTAATGTCATCAAGTTTACACATAGTAGTGGTGATGTGTCTTCCTCTTCTATGTATTCTTGGGCCTTCATAGAGAATTTTGAATTCATATTACCAGGTTATATTTTAAATTATTTATTTATTTATTTATTATTTATTTATATTTTATGTGTAAGAGTGTTATGCCTGGATGTGTGTAAGTGCACTCAGGTCATGCAATGCCCATGGAAGACAGAAAGAGGGTGTTGGATCCCTGGAACTGAAGTTATGGGTGGTTGTTACCCATTAGGTGGGTGGTGGGTGATTGGGTCCTCTGCAAGAGCAGCTAGTGTTCTTAACCACTGAGTCATCTCTCCAGCCCCCTGTGTTATATTTTCATAACTGCAATTTCTACATCTCCAGCTGTTTCTTCACTTGTGGTATATCTAGCCCCAGTCACATCACCACAGCCTGGTCTGTTTCTCTCCAGCTTGGCTTGGTACAGCACCCAGGCCCAGAAGGAGTTCATGCATCTGGAATGTTCTTGTAGACTTCTTCATGGAACACTGAGGAAAGTTCTTGTGGACTTCTTCATGGAACATGGAGGAAAGTTCTTGTGGACTTCTTCATGGAACACTGAGGAATGTTGTTGTGGACTTCTTCATGGAACACTGAGGAAAGTTCTTGTGGACTTCTTCATGGAACACTGAGGAATGTCCTTGTGGACTTCTTCATGGAACACTGAGGAAAGTTCTTGTGGATTTCTTCATGGAACACTGAGGAATATTCTTATGGACTTCTTCATGGAACACTGAGGAAAGTTCTTGTGGACTTCTTAATGGAACACTGAGGAATGTTCTTATGGACTTCTTCATGGAACACTGAGGAATGTTCTTGTGGACTTCTTCATGGAACACCGAGGAAAGTTCTTGTGGACTTCATGGCAGATCATTTTCTCTTTCCAAATTCAGTTCAAGTTCAGCTTTAGTCTTTGTGCTGGATAGCTTTAGTGTCAACTTGACACACCTGGGTTGAGGGAGCCTCAGTTGGGGAATTGGCTCCATTAGACTGGCCTGTGGCCACGTCTGTGGAGTATTGTCTTGATTATTGAGCAATGTGGGAGGGCCCAGCCCACTATGGGTGGTGCCACCCTGGGGCCAGTTGTTGTGTACTATATAAGAGGTCAGGCTGGGCATGGGCCAGGGGAGCAAGCCAGTGAACAGCATTCCTCCATGGCCTGTGCTTCAGCTCCTGCCTCCAGGTTCCTGCCCTGAGTTCCTGCCTTGGGCTCCCTGAATGATGAACTGTGACCCAGGAGATGTAAGCTGAATAAACCCTTTCCTCCCCAAGTTGGTGTCAGTCAGAGTGTTTTGTCACAGCAATGGAAGACAAACTAGGACAGTCTTGATGACCAAATAATCAAATCATGAAAATGAAAATTCATTTTCTTATATGATATATTCTTGGCATTCAAAGCCTTAGGTCACAAGGCAGCCCTGCCTTGATGTTTAATAAAATTCTTGTTGTGCATTCTGATGAAAATCTCTCTTCCATCTTAGAACCAAGTCTACTAGAGCCATGGGGCTTACAGTTATGGAAAGGGGTTCTAATTTATGGAAACATTTTCTGAATAGATTACTGAAGATTTTTTTCAGCCACATCATCTTTTTACTTTTTGCTTCTAAATCCGTCTATTCTACTAATTGGGGACATGACGTTATATAATGGTTATTGATTTAAAATATCTACCGTACCTTAGAGTTGGAATCCTATTCTGAAAAGGGATTTTCTCTACACTTGTGCTTCATGTATGCCTTCACTGTAGAGTTTTACTACTGTAGGACAGTGTCCTTACCTTAGAAGTATTGTCATTTCTTTGTATGGAGATTGTCCCATGCATTCTAACACTGTAATCACTATCTCTTTCCTCTAGCCATTAGGAGCTAGGATAACAAACAAAATGCCTCCAGACATTCATACATGTCCCCAAGGAAACAAAATGGCCTCAATCATGAAGCACGCATATGAATTTGTATAATTAAATATAACAATTTTATAAAAGATCATTTATAGGCACACATGGTTTCCACAGACCTTACCAGCCTGTTTTTACAAATTATAATTTTATAAGTTCTTAAACACTGTTCTCTCTCTCTCTCTCTCTCTCTCTCTCTCTCTCTCTCTCTCCCTCTTTCTCTCTTCCTCTTCTTCCCTACCTCTCTTATGTCTCCTTTTTGTAACCCAAAACAATTAGTTTTGACCTATTTGTTTCTTCATGAAGTTAAGAAGTTGGCTTGGCTACTGTTTTAAATCTACAGTTATTTGTGGTAAGGATAAAATAAGGAAGAAAGTAATAATCTCTATTGTGGACATTGGGTTACTCTCATTTCCAAATGCATCTAGTTTGCAACAACTTAGCTTTTAGTTGTGGAATAAAGTTTATATTAAAATATTTTATTTATTATTTTTATATTTTTATGTATGAATGTGTTGCCCACATGTAAGTGCATCCATGTTGTGCAATGCCCAGGGAGTTCAGAAGAAGGCTTTAGATTCCCTTGGAACTGGAGTTACAGTTGGCTGTTAGCCACCATCTGGTTGCTGGGAATTGAACCCCAACCCTCTGCAAGAGCAACCAGTGCTCTTATCTGCTGAGCGATCTCTCCATCCCCTCATTCCTTTTTTTTTTTATATTCTTGAGACAGGGTCTCCCTGTATCCCCAGCTGGCCTGGAACACCCTTTGTAGACCAGGCTAGCCTTGTTTAAAGGCGTGCTGCAGCAGGCTTGGGAATCTCCTCATTCTTTCTTATACATTCCTGGCAGTCTGCCTTCACAAATTAAGGAATACATTCTGAAGCTTTTGAAATGTACTAGTAAATATTATTTAGGTTTAAGCTGGTAGAATTACCCAGGTTTGATTTAAAATTTTAATATAAAATATACTTATCATCTTAAGGCCAGGAGTCTTTAATGAATTTAAGGAAGTCTGAGAAATTCCATAAGATAAAATTCTGCTACTTTTCTTTGTATAATCCCAGTAGTGAAAGAATGAGGTGATCTTACACATTAATGGGGTTAGACAATGTGATTTCCAATTATCTAACATATACAAAGTATTCAAGCAGAAGTTGAAAATGGACAAAGAAAAACTCACATATGTGAGCACATATGGTTTTCTATCTGTGTCATTATCAGGAAGATTTAATTTCAAAGTGAGAAGAACATCTAAAATATCATAGAGTGAATTTAATCCCATATGTGTGGAAACAGAAGGTAGAGTTACATTGCAAATCCGCCACATGTGAAAAACAGTAACATTTAGGGGAAAGGGTCTTCCAAGGGGAGGAAGCCAGTGCCCTCTTCCCAAGCAAATGAGAGTCAAACTTAACAGAGACCTACTTTCACAGAAAGCATGCATAAGAGTGCATTGGGTCCATTGTGTCTAACATAGGAAGGACGCTGGACAGAAGAGACAAACAGTTTGCAGAGAAACAGTCTCCGCTGTTCTTCATCAGAAATCTGAGAAGATGAAGAGAGAGATTTTATTACATAGCAACTGCTTGCTCTCTTAGACATCAGGAGGAGGTCCATCAGAAACAGGAGAGTGACCCACAAATATATGCTAAACTCTTCTGTATGATTATGGTGTAGATTGAAAGTAGTTAATCTTATGTGTATGCATGTACATGGATTGGATATGCATGATAGTTTTATCTGTTTAATAACAATATTCCTGATTTACTTTTTTTTAATTTTTTTATTTCATTTTTTAAACAATAAGTAATAAGTGACGAGTACAAACATCCTTCATGTAAAACCAATTTGCAAGCAGCTATGCCCAAACCCACACAGCCCAAGGCTCCCACCATCCAGCTGGAGGGCTTATATGTACAATCATGTTGATCAAATAAATGTCCAGACTGTGTTGCTGTAGTTTCACCATTCACCCCAATCACAGCCCTTACATTCTATCACACCCCCTCTTCTGCAGATTGCTCCCTAGGCTTAGAAAAGGGGCACAGATGGACAAGAAGGAAAACTGTCTACTTTCTCTAGAGATGTCATTTTGGACTCTGATCAGTTCTGGCTGTTTCCTTTCATGGGTTGACAGTTTGTCCAGGAATAACCTTTCAATCCTATTAATGAAGCACAAGCAATTAGATATGTAGGTATTTAAACAGTACTAATTATTATGGTAGGTTACTTTGGTATAGACACAGATGTTTGGATGATATGCTAATCTATGAATTATATTTTTTTCTGTAAAAGATGACAAGGTCTCTACTGTACCTTATAACTTCTCCTAACCACTAGGGGATGTAAGCTTGTGGCATCAGCCATGAATTATTCCTCAGGAGAGAGCTAATAGCCAATTAGATTTGGGATATACAGACATGTGGCTGCCACTGCTACACAGTATTTCCAGGCAGGTGAGGTGTAGCTGATGCTGATGGAGGAGTCTTGCTTGACTCAAGGAGACTAATTTTTGCTTTATTGGTTTAGCGGCCTTTGGTAACACTCTCTGGAATTCCAGAGACCAACTGTACACTTGCAAGTGCGATCTCAATACATCTTTCCCATGCTTGCATCAGGTCTTCAACAGCAGGGCCTTACCACCTCTTTTCTTGCAGGTATCCCAGTTTACAGGCAAGAAGCCTTTACCTTTTTGGGAGGCTTGGATTCCCCAGCCAACATCTCCTTGGCAAAATAATCCTTTGCTGATATCAAATCTCTCTTATATTAATATATTTTGCTTAAATGCACAGCTTGAAAAGACTTTAGTATTATATTTGGCTCTGAATAGAGAATAATCCATTTCACATTTCCTATGTCTATTAGTCAATTAAAGAAAGCAGTTATACTGGTTTTGTAGGAGATTACCTCCATAACTATCTGCTCTAAGTTATGGTTAGAGAATGACTTCATTACCATCATGTATTCCTTTGTTCTATGAAAAGGAGATAAGAAAGTCTCTTATATTAAAACTTTGCAGCACCTAGAAGGTAAGGTTCATTAGGACTCATTATAAACAGTTGTTACAAATAGGATCCACAGAGATGGTTGATGTCTAAAGCAGTCTGAGGCTTTTCTTCTTTTTAATGCTTAGATGGTCCAACTTCTCTGCTGGTATTTCTTGGTACATCCTACACAACACAAAGCTGTAACTTTCCTTCCTCAGACATTAAGGTGGTGATGTTTTAACCTGTGGGAACATACAAATCTTTTCCCACAGTTAGTTTTAAGATTTAAATTGAAAATTTGACAAAAAGGTTTAATATATACCTGTATCCCCCCTTTTTTTAATTTTGGGTTTTTATCTTTTGACCCATGAGTCTCAAAAAGGCAGTTGTAGTACACCTACCTATAGGCAGGAATCAAGGTGTAAATTTCATTAAATTTACCCAAGCTGTTTGGGGTGACTGTATGTTGTTAATTTGGGAAGCAAGCTTAATTCCTTAAGTTAAATTATCCTACAGGTAAAAGAGAATGTTACAAGATGATACTGTATAACACAAAAATTATAGAGAACATTCATATATGTTAATCCCAAGGTTATTGTTATGTGGATTTTTAGTAAAACAAATGTGGACAACAATTTATACTTCCACTTAGCTGTATTTTTTATTAAAACATACAGCTGTATGTTTTTATTAAAACCTTTAGATTTACTCTTAATTACATAAGAGAAGGCATTATTCCATGGTTTGTTCACCTGCAATTCTAAGTTGCACATGCTTGCTTGGCGTCTCAGAGGTGTAAAGCAACTAGTTCAGTGGGTGGCTGAATATTGGAAAGACAAAGGTTTGTAATGTCAGCTAGGAAATATGCATAAGTGATGCTTGAAAGAACACAACTTTGAATGCAAAGGACTTACTTTCAAGCTTTTCTATTCAAAAATAAGAATATTTAGATAATTTTAATTCTTTTTAAATTGTAGGAATCTGGATTGCAAGACTTTAGCAGGCCTGAAGAGGATCACGGATTAACATAGACCTATATAAAGAATTCCTCATACCACTAGCAGAATCTCAGAATGCCAATAAGGTTCTGGCCATACTTCAGAAAGATTTATCATTGAATTCAAGATGATTGGAACTGAATGGGGAAAACACTTTTGAAGATTCACTTTTATTCCGCTGTCAGAAGTAACAACTTCAAGACATGAAAGATCACTAAATATTGCACCTTCCCTATATTTTCTGAGCTCTACTTAGAATTACAAGGAGTTACTGGCCAGAGAATTGGAAAGTTACTAAGATGTTCATTTTGTAGTGTACAGATTTCTAAGCCAGCCAACAGTCCGTTCTTGCCTTTCTAAAACCATAAAGTGTTTGCTCTAGATAAACACCAAATCAGAAGCATGATATACAGGCAGATTTGCCTTTTGTGGGAAGTCCTCCTATAGGGTATGCAAGCCAAGTCTTTTTTAAATTTTAATTTTTTATTATTTTTTAATAAGTTCTTTTTTAATTTTAATTTTATTTTATTATTTGTGTATGAGTGTACTGTCTGCATGTAGGTTGGCACACCCATGTCGTGCAATGCCACGGAGGTCAGAAGAGGACGTCAGATTCCCCTGGAACTGGAGTTAAAGACTATTCTCAGCCACCATGTGGGTGCTGGAGATCGAACCCGGGTCCTCTGCAAGAGCACTTGGCACTCTTAACCACTAATCGATCTCTCCAGCCCCAAGAGCAGTCAGTGCTCTTAACCGCTGAGCCATCTCTCCAGGCCCAAGCCAAGTCTTTAGGGCATTTTATAGATGCTACTTTGGTCTCAGTGTTCCATACTTTTAGAATTACTACTAGATTTACCAGTGAACACTTGGGGAAGTTTCCCCTTGGGACAATAAATTAACACTGGATGAAAGCCTGCTAGATGTTGGTCTATTTGCAAGGTGAAATTTGACATTTAGCTGTATGTTTGATCAACTACATGATGGGTCAAATAAATGACCATGAAATTAGAAATTCCAGTTTCTGGACAGGTTTTCCTCATTTAATATATGTAAAATAAAATGTCTCAGGGACTGGAGATGGCTCAGCAGTTAAGAGCACTGGCTGCTCTTGCAGAGGACACAGGTTTCATTCCCAGCACCTACACAGTGGCTCCAGTTTCCAGGGATCTGACACCCTTTGCTGACTTCCCTGGGCATCATACTGGCCTCACAGGACATGGGTTTACTTATATACATGCAGGCAATGTACTCAAACACTAATAAATAAATATCTCAATAAAATACACATTTAGAAAGTAAACATTTTTAATACTCAGAGAAAGAGAAAAGCAATGAAAATGATATATCTTTGACTAAATAACTTTATATGAGCATGTAGAATTGCTAATAAAATATGACTGTAAGAAATACCTCCCTAGTGTCTCCCACAACTAATTCAAATAAAAACAACTAAAACCAAGAAAGCAAGTAAAATATTATGAAAAACTACATTAACATGAAAATGGGGAGGAGTGTGATAAAACTGTAATAACTGAAAGAAAAATGGGAACATTGGTAGCAGAGTTACAGTATTTAATGGAGTAGGTATTTTAGAAAAAGTATATATGTTTCTTATATAAAATAAGTGACAAAATTCTTCAAAGAGTCATAAAACATGTACAAAGAAATCAAGATAGAGAAGAGAGAGAGAGAGAGAAGAGAGAGAAAAACCATAAAATATGATTAAAATGTTATCCTAAATTCCAAGATTAGAAGGCGATGAAGGAAAAGAGTTAGGCCCTAAGCAAGACCTTTGTATCAGAGAACATCACCTAGGAGGGAGAGGAAAGACAGGAAGAGCTGGAAGACCAGGAAAAGACTGCAAAATGTCATCTCTGGACATTAAACAGCCAGTGAAACTCTGAGTGCTCAATGGCTAAGGATAAGTGCCTTGGGCCTGACCGAGAATGGGCCCATCAACAGCCAGTGAAGGATGGAAGAGAGACTCAGAGAGCCATATTCCAACTGCTGATGTATTTCCTATGATGAGTGAGATCCAGGGAAGGAGGAGTCAAAACCTTCAGTTGTGTGTCCACTGAGGACCCCACCAGGTCCACTGGACAGCCCCAATCCGAAGGTCACATGGGTGGCCCTGAATAAACCAAATGAGTCACATGACAAAACCAAAAGTCATGAATCAGGGAATGACACAGGTAAGGAAGCTGGGGACAGAGGTGGGAGGGAGACAAGAGAGGGCGGCAGAGAGTGACCAGGATACATACTATGTCATATATGGAGTTGTCAAAGAATTAACTTAGTAAAAATTACTTTGAAATACAGTATTTTTTTTTTTACAGAAAATACCTCTACATATATAAATGCTGTGAAATTTTTGAAATAAGGAGAATAAATATTAAACACAAGAACAAGAGAATGTCTCTTGCCATGAGACAGTGACATCATCATCAAAATAAACTAAAATAGCTTCTGTCATGGGAAGGTTGAGTTTCCATTGTATTTGCCCTACTGAAGAGTTTGGAGGTGTGAGCTCCTGATCCCTTAGAATGTTGGAAGTGCAGCTTGATGGGTCATACCAGGGGGAGCTCAATAAAGACTCCAGAGGTTTCAACATGGAACAAAGACTCTGTTGGGTATTGGAATACAGGCCATTCAAGATACATCCTAACAATTTTGTCTATGTTTTTGTTGATATCTTGAAAATCCATGAGTGTGTGAATCTAAATGTGTTGGATTAATTATTTTAATTAATTTCTTAGAGGAAATATTAAGAAATCTTAACAATCAGGCTATTTCCTTTCAGTCAGATTTACAGTAAGAATTTGGAGTTAAAGCAGAAAAGAAACATTTAAAAAATGTGTGGACTCAGGTCTAGAAAAGGAGGGTGTGGTTGTTTAATAGCAAGAAGCTGAGCAATTTGACCTAGGACAGTAGGAAAGATACTCTGAAGGCATCTCAAGAATTGGCCAGACCCCACACATAACAGGTTCCAGATTATAAAATTGCAAATTGATTTGAAACTTTGCCTTAAGAAAGAGAGCCAATCTCTATATAGAGGAGTGATTTTTGTTTGTTTGTTTGTTTTTGGTTTTTGGTTAACCCACCAAGTGGCCCTAAGGACAGCTCATATTGGTGCTTGATATCCATGTGATGCTGCTTATACAGAATACAAGAGTTTCAGGTCATGGAGATATCTGTGGATTCCAAAGCAAAGCTTGAGAAGACATACCATGTAAAACAGTGTCAATGTTCTGTGTACACAGCCTCTGAGAAGGCAATGCATAAATCCATGAGGATAAAGCATAAGTACTCTAGAGACCTGCTGTCATATAGTATCACCTGGTAGCAATCTCTTTCACCTATAGGATGATTTAACTCAAAAATGAACTTTGTTTCCCAAGTTAATCACATACAGTAACCCAAAACAGCATGGGTGAACTTGATGAAATCTGTGCCTTGATTCCACCCTATAGGTATGTATAAAACAACTGCTTTTTTGAGACTCATGGGTCAAAACTAAACACCTTAAATAAAAAAAGGGGGATATAGATAGATATGAAAACTTTTTGTCAAAAAACCTTGCAACCCAAATCTTAAAACTAACTATGGGAAAGGATTTGTATGTTCCAACAGGCCAGAGTATCACCAACTTAATGGCTGAGAAAGAAAATGCAGCTTTGCAGTGAGTAGGATGTACCAGAAAGTGCCAGCAGAAGGATTGACTCCTCTGTGCATTGAAGGGAAGAAATGCCTCAGATTGCTGCAGACATCAGGCCCCTCTGTGGATCCTACTAGTAACAACTATTTTTTAATGATTCCTAACGAAGCTTGCCTTCTAGGTGCTGCAAAGGTTTTAATACAAGAGACTTTCTTAACTCCCCCCCATAGAATAAAGAGAAATAAGAGGATGATGAGGTCATTCTCCAGCTGTAGATTGGAACCAGCTGTTATAGAAGTGTTCTCTTGTAAAATCAGTAAAACTGCCTTCTTTAATTGACTAATGGACATAGAAACTGTGAAAAGGATTATTTTCTATTTAGAACCAAATATAATGCTAAAGTCTCCTTAAGCTATGCACCTAAACAAAATATATCAATACAGGAGCTCTGACATCAACAATGGATTATTCTACCAAGGAGATGTTGGCCAGGGGATCCAAGCCCCCACAAATGGTAAAGGCTCCTTGCCTCCTAACTGGGATATCTGCAGGAAGAGAGGCGATGAGGCCCTGCTGTTGAAGACCTGATACAAACATGGAAAAGATGTATGGAGACCGCACTTGCAAGTATACAGATGGTCTCTGGGATGCCAGAGAGTGTTACCAAAGACCACTAAACCAATAAAACAAATATAGGTCTCCTTGAGTCAAGCAAGACTCCTCCGTCAGCACCAGCTACACCTCATCTGCCTGGAAATACTGTGCAGCAGTGGCAGCCATATGTCTGTATATCCCAAATCTAATTGGCTATTGGCTCTCTCCTTGGAGAAATAACCCACGGCTGATGTCACAAGCTTACATCCTCTAATGGTTAGAAGATGTTATAAACCACACGAAGACCCTGCCATACTTGACAGAAGAAAATGTAGATCATGAATTGACATACCATCCAAACATCTGTGTCTATACCAAAGTAACCTACCATAACAATTAGTACTGTTTAAATACCCATATATCTAATTGTGTGTGCTTCATTAGTAGGATCGAAAGGCTATATATTATACTGTTTAAATACCAAAGATGTTTATGATTATCAAAGAATACCTCCAGATGTATCTGTGATGGTGTTCACTATCAGATCACGAGGGCTCCGATGTAACCATTGGATTAATCCCATGATGGATTCATAATATGATGGTATCATAGGAGATGATAAAAGGTAGGAAGGGAGACATCATTGGAAGACGTAAGTTATGCTTCTTGAGCATATGTCTTTCCTTGACAACTTTGGGTATTCTGCTTCCTCTGTGCCCTATCTGTTAATAGCCACAGCCTCCTGCCACCATGAAATTCTGATGATGTTCTGTTTAGTGCATGGGACCAAATGATTGTGGGCTGTAGTCTGAAATTATGAATCAAAATAAATGTCTTTTCCCTGAATATTTTCCTGTTAGGGATTTTTTTTTGATACAGGGTCTCCCTGTAGCTCTGGCTGTCCTGGAACTGGCTATGTAGACTAGGCTGACCTTGAACTCACAGAGATCCACCTGCCTCTGCCTCTTGAGTGCTGGGATTAAAGGCATGCACCACCACACCTGACTTCTGTTAGGTATTTGAACATTGTGATGAGAAGGTAACAAACACACTATACCATTTTTTTGTCTTTGAATTTTGTGTATTTGCTCCTATAAAATGTAGTTGATAAAGTCCCCAAATGTTATGTTTCTAAAAAGCAATTATTATTTTTTACTTTATGTGCACATATTGTCTACATGTATGTAAATGCACCACATGCAAGCAGTGCTCACAGAGGCCAGAAGAGGGTATTGAATCTCTTGTAACTGGCGTTGCAAACCATTGTTAGCCACTATGTGGGTGCTGGGAACTGAACCTGGGTCCTCTGCTAGAGCAACCAGTGCTTTTAACCACTAAGCCATTGCTTCAACCCCAACATGTATTTGAGATTGCTTTTTGGAGAAAGTTTCTATGCATTTATCTTTTTTTGTACATCAAAATGTTTAATTATGAAAATGCTTATTTTGAAACATGAAATGCACAAAACTTCAATAAAAATCTTGAAAAAGAAAATTAAATCCTAGAATACAAGTACAGCATAACCTTGGGAGAAAACTTCTTTACAATATATATCTGAAACAACAGAATGGAAAAAAGATGTATTTGATTACCTAAGAATTCTATCTTAGTGGAATAGATACCCTAAACACAACGACTAAGTGAGAGTCCTAGTTACTTTCTATCACTGTGATAAAGCACTCTGAACAAAAGCAACTTGGGGAAGAAAGGGTAACAACTTTCAGCTTCCAGCCTCCAGCTCCTGACTGAGAGTAACAGAGGCAGGAACTCAGGGCGGTAACCTGACAACAGAGGGACACTTCTTGTTGGCATGCCCCCAGCCTGCTTTCTTATACAAGACAGGATCACCTGCCCATCGTGGTCTGGGCTCTCCCACATCTCTCAGTAATCAAGAAAATGCGTCACAGACATGCCCTCACACCACTCTAATGGAAGAAATCCCCAGTCTGCTGTTCTCTTTCCAGATGTGTCATATTGGCAACTGAAGCTACCCAGTACAACATGCAAAATGAAACCCTGTTACTGTTTGAACCAGAGTCTTTCAGCACAGGGCATGGAGGCTCATGGCTAAAACATCAAAAATAAAAGCTGTTCCCTCTGTGGTTGAGCTTGGTATACAGTGCACATAGGATGCATTTCACCAGCTCGTGGACTCCATTCTCATCACTGACTAAATGTTCATTGAATTCTTTATCTGCTATGTAACTTCCCTTCCTTTCTTCATCATAGGAGCTAAAGGGAAGGATTTCACCCTCGATGGCTACATCATTGGCATTTTCAAGGAGGAAATTGATGTATGATTTATGAATATTTCTTCCTGTTATCTAGCATTTGTATGACTCTGAATCCATCAAATGTTTTATGTATATTTTTAATTGTGTGCTTCAATTTAAGACAAACATTAGACGTCCAGGAAATTTCTTGCAGTTTTAACTAGAGTCAGGGTGTTTAATATCACACTGGTTGAAGCTGGAGGTACTTGTTTTTGAAGTTGTACATTGTAATACAGTCATTGTGCATGCCAGAAGTTTCTATGGTACTAAATTTTGTCAATCATTAAACTTCTTTCTGTGGGACAGGTTTTCTTAATCCCAGTCTGGCCTTGAACTGAGGATGACCTTGCACTTCTAGTTTTCCTGCCTTCTTTACTTTCTGAATGCCTGGATTACATGAATCACTATCATTATACCCAGCTTATGCTAGAGATCAAACCCAGAGTTTTCAAAGGAAAATAAAAATGTTGATGCTCTAATTTATAGGCAGAGAGATACAAATTTAGACAGTTTGATATTATGTTCATTTAGCAAAATAATAGTACATTTACGCTTGTGGCCTGTGATCTTCCCAACTGTAGTTCTTAGCTATATTTACAGTGCCAGGCATGTGTTTCCTCCTGTGGAACAGGCCTTATGTCCAATTAAAAAGCAATTGGTTACTTCCCCATAACATTCACGTCACTATCGGTCCATGGGCATATCTTGGCACATTGGTCATTATTGGAATTCACAGGGTGAGACTGATGATAAATTTTTCTCCCAGTATCCTACATATCACCTTACTACTATGAGAGCTACACAGTAAGGAAGAAGCTTCTTAGTTTACACCTACTTGATTTCTCCATGTCCTGTGACCAGTGTGTGTGATGTCTTCAACAATAAAGTCTCATTATCAGAGAAGTTTCTTTGCACAGAGTTTTATGGTTAACACAGATACTCACAATTGGTCAAAGGGCAGAGAGAATAAATGACTATGGAGTGGTCAACCACACATGGGACAGCTATATCACATCCCATCCCTTGCCAAGACTCAGGGACCATCATGGAAGCAGGGGAGGAAAGATCGTAAGAGCCGGAGGTCAGGGAAGACCTCAGCAAAACATATCTTCTGGATATGACACGACTCCTGCACTTATGAACTCACAGCAGCTGTGGTTGCAAATCAATCACCATTGTAGCACGGGGCAGGAAGAGGTTCATGAGCCCTTCCCCTAACCAAGGAGCTATGGATATTTACTCGTTTCTGAGGGGCAGTCAATTTTATTTAGGGTATGGCTCCTGGTGGGTATCCCAATGGTGGCCCCCCACCAGAAGTATATGGACAGCATAAATTGGAGTTGATGGGTTATGAAATTACATAAAAGAGGACAGGAAATTTGGAGAGAGTGGGGTGGATCTAGGAGGAGGTGGCAGTTAATATCAAAATACTTTGTATGAAGTTCTCAAAAAAATAAAAATTTGCATAAAAAGTATTGGACAGAAATAAACATCTTCTTGTCAAAATTCAGAAATAGATATATATGAAAGTTTTGCCAGCAAGCTGCCAAAGACCTAATACCAAAACTGTACAGTCTCTATAAATCAATAAAGATTATAAATAGCTAACAGAAAAATTGAAGTACTAGTATAAACATACATTTTGTGGAAGAGCAAGTATATTTTTAAACTATGTACTATAAACATGAAAATTGCTCAAATTCAGTCATTATCAGGGAAATGCAACTTAAAGTAACAGTGAGTTCCAGACTGGCAAATATTTAAAATAATGATAATTTGGTTTTGCTGGCAGAATATAATGCAAAGGATTTTTCTTGTCATGTGTTGTTAATATAAATGTGATTTTTGCAGGATTTTCTAAAAGTAATGCAGCAACACCTAATGAATTGTATCACTTGGCTTAGCAATTATATTGCTGATTGCATATGTGATTTTATTAAAGCAAGCATTTTAGTCTATAATGATAGTTATACAAATGCATTCTATTCACTGGCAACAGAAAACAAAAGCATCAACTAAAATAAAATTAATCAATCAAAAAAGTGTGAGTAAATTAATGCAAATTCATGCAGGAAATATGCAGCCATTAAGAATGCCAACTGACTCTGAGAGGCAGCTATGAGGCTTTGGTGATTAGAATAAGAGTGATGTGACAATAAAGAAAATAGTTTTAAAGTTCATTAAACCAACTGATAACAACACAATTTTCCTTTTCTGCATGTTTGGTTTTGATCATAAAATTATAAGCAGGAATATGTAACAGCGTGTAACATCAAGAAAGAGGACAGAAATAAGAGGAACAGTAAGATGGAAGGTTTGAGGTGCTAGGGAGGTTTAGGTGAATCTAACCTGCCCTTCCTTGCTCTGAAATGTACAATCAGAGAAGGTGGGAATTGGCTGGAATAGGGAGTGGATAGAAGACATATCCCAGGAAGTCCTTACCACAGAGATTAGTCACCCAAAGGAAATGTAACCATGAACCTTAACTATGAAGGCAGAGCATCTGGACTTGCCCATCAACAAGGATTTTTGTAGCCACTGTATATCAAGTGGAGAGCAGCTGGAAAGAAAGCCCAAATAATAGCATGTTTTAGCACATGAACAGACATGCCTGTGCGGATGAGGCTGAAGGTTCTAGGACACTGTTGAAACCTGCCCCATCCTGACATAAATGTCCTTTGGAGTAGGTCAGGACTTGAATGTGTGTTCAAGGTGGTAGAGAAAGGGTATTATTTTGACTGTCTTTAATGTTTCTTAGCAAATTAAAACATTTATAAGATTTCAAAAATCCAGGGGAGATTACTGAGTATTGGTTAGTAAATATTGAACGGGAAGGGTTATTTCTTAGGTAAAAAGCACCCATGCAATTTTTTTGCAGGACTCTAGCTGGTACAAATGATTTAGTTAAAAATACAATACAGTGTTCACAGGTATAACAATCTATCAATATATCTATATCTATATAGCTCTATGTCTGTCTGTCTGTCTCTGTGTGTGTTATCCTATCATCATATAAAGGTTCTATGAGTCACAAAGTACTAATGATTTCTTTCTAGGCTCAAGAACAATTGCTTCTTGCTATTTCAAACATTACATTCCTTGCTGTTTTCATATTGGCTTTTGAGGAAAAGAAGTTAGTGATTATGTGAATACTCATGATGTAATGGTCTTAGAATCCTATTTGCTTGAAACTCTATGGATCTTCTTTCTTCCCACTTCCCTAATATCATTTACTCAGAGCTGGTTACATCATAATCTGTGATCCTGTGCATCTTATGAATACTGGTTTCCAGTGTCTTACAGGGAGGATTTTACTGTGTCAGTGATGGCAAACATAAAGAAAAATAAGCCGGACGTGGTGGCACATGGCAGAAGCAGAGGCAGGCGGATCTTTATAAGCTCAAGACCAGCCTTGTTCACAGAGTGAGTTTCAGGACAGTTGGGGATACGGGGAGATCCTATCTTGAAAAGACCAAAAAAAAAAAAATAATAATAATAAAGAAAAAAGAAAAAATAACACTCATTATATCAAGAAAATATGAAGTTGTCATTTTCTAAGTTGATAGCTACATGACTACATAAGGCAGAACTTCTTCAACTACATCTTCTCTTGAAATTTTCAAAAATATTTGTCTCTATTACCTGTCTTCTATTTATCCTATTAATGTGTGTGTGTGTGTGTGTGTGTGTGTGTGTGTGTGTGGTATATGTATGTGTATGTGTATATGTGTGAGTGTGAGCACAGTAGTGCCATAGTGCATCTGTGAAAGTTCAAGGCCAACTTTTCAGAATTGGTTCTTTCCTTCAACCATTTTTTTCTTTTTGAGACAGGGTCTTTCTTGTTATTGGTACCACTGTGCTGTGTTAACAAGTTTCCAGCTGATTCTACTATCTCCATGTGTACACCACAGATTTGACTTTTTACATTGGTTCCAGGGATCAAACTCAGGTCCTCAGGTTTCTGCAGCAGGGTTCCTACCTGCTGAGCCATCTTCACTCCCTTCCCTTGAACTCTTTAAGTTGCAGATATTTACATTTCTAGAATGTAATCTTGTTCAATTATTGTCTGTACCTTTTCCTTTTATGCACTGCTTGTAGGAAGGAAAGATGAAGATATAATGTTTGTGGGTGTGCATGAGCCTGGGTGTGTGTTTGCTAATACTTCAGCTAGCATGTTTTAAGATCACCAGCTAGGAGGGAGTTCTCTGGGTCTACCCCATGAGGTGGTGGTCTGGCATTGTGTATATGGCTGTTTGTCCTGCTTGAATGAAGAGAATTCCTATGAGCTTTATTATTAGCCAGAGATCAGTGGGGATTACTTCATCGATCATGGAACAATTAATATTTCATAGTTAGCTTTCTTCCTTGTGCATACTTGGGGCTGGTTCCACCATTAGTTGGGTAGTTGCAAAGGCGAATAGCCTGGGGCCGCAGGCTCATGCATGCATGGGGGTCACAGAAACCAGCAGTTTCCTGGGCTTTTGTGGTTTTGCCCACAAAACCATCAGCTTCATGGGTGTGTGGAGAGGCCAGAAACTTCCAAGACACAGATGTGGTCAAGGGGCCATCAACCTTGTGTGATTGCCAGACAGCCAACAGCTTTCTGGACATCATAGCACTTATAAGAGCAGAATCATAAATGTTCAAAGAAAAATAAAGAGTACTATTCATGTAAGGTAGTCCTGGTTAGAATTTCTTTTTTTAACATTTTTATTGAAGTTTTGTGCATGTCATACATCATATCTCAGTCCAATCTAGACTCATCTTCCCTTCCATGCCCCACCCCATCCTGCCACTCCTGCTCTGTATATTTTTATGATTCTTTTCAAAGTTTTTCAAAGCAGAGAATTGGGGTTAGAATTTCTTAGTCAGAGGCATCATTACTGGTTAAGAAATGTCACATCTTGAACTTTCCCCCTTAAAGTTTGAAGTAAATAATACTACTAATATTAGTAGTAGTATTACAAGTAAATAATTATTAGTAGTATTATTAAATAATAATATTACTAAATATTATTAGTAGTATTATTTACTTGTAACTTTAGAGAAAATACCTATGGAGCCATAGTTTGTCTTAGCTTTAGCAAGCCTAGTGACAATGTCTCTTAAATAGATATCTTTTGTTTGCATAGGTATTAGTAAAAAGGTGACATATAATGAGCTGTGGCAGAGCAAAGGGAAGCATCTCCTCAAATATAATGAGCTGTGGCAGAGCAAAGGGAAGCATCTCCTCAAACTCTGTGGCTCTGTCCATTCACTGTGTTAGAATTTTCATTTTTGTACTAAAGACAGATGGAAAATGATTATTTAATTTATAGGTGTGTAAACAAGAAAGAAATAATATGTCATGATCAAGATTCAAAATGAAAGACTGAAATGGTGGATTGAAACACACAAAATAAAATTTTATTTAATCGTGAATCTCTTTAAGACAAATGTGACTTATTCAGACATTTCTGGATGAAGTGGTGGCTGCTTCGAAACTTGCAAGTTCCCAAGTTTACCTTACCAAATTGATTCTGTAGTTGATACAAAAAGTTGTCTAAGAGAAGAAGCAAGTACAGTTGTATCTGGAACCTTAGAACATGTTGGGATCTTTAAAACATGCTTCTCTTGGGAAAGTTAATGTGCTGGAACTGTAGAACATGATTTTCAGAAGGAAATTAAGGAAGTCCATGGGTACGTTTTTATTGCTCTAGTACTTTTGTTGTGGTGAGATTGCTTGTCAGCAGTGCTAAAAATCCCCCAATGCACAAACCAGGGCATAATTCTAAGGAACATTCTGACATAATTCATGAACTTCCACTGTCTTGAGGATTGTTATTACTGGTAGAAATTGTTTATATTCATTGGAGCTTAAGATCTAACTTCATATAATAAAAAAAACTAGGTGTTATTACAAAATATAAATGGTATATTGAATTATCTAAGGATAAAACTTCTAGGTATAAAATGAAAGATTGTACTTTATTTCAGTAGCAGGGATTGAACACAGGGTCTCATGCATACTAGAAACGCACTGTAACCACTGAAACATATTCATAACCTCTTGTGCTTTATTTTTTTAGAACTTTACTAGCATCTGTTAATAATTTATTTTATTATTGTAAACCAATTTTTTGGTTATTTTTATTTTGTGTGTATGAGTATATACCTGCATACATGTAAGTGCACTCATGTCGTCCAATGTCCATGGGGCTCAGAAGACATTGGATCCCCTGGAACTGAAGTTCCAGGCAGTTGTTAGCTGCCATGTGGGTGCTGGGATCCAAACCTGGGTCCTCTGCAAGAGCTTCCAGTGCTCTTAACCCAAGAGGGATCTCTTCAGCCCCCTATTTATATTTTATGTTATTATTTCACTAGTAGCTGTTTCATTTATTTTCTTTATTAGGTTGTATTTAAAGATGGCACCTTAATGGAGAGCTCATATTTACATGTGATAACTCTTTTCTGTAGTGTGTCTGTCATTATAGATTTGTGCATGTCCCTACATAGTGAAGCTCACATTCTTTTATTTTATATTATGTTATATTAAAGAGAGTCTCACGTTGTACTTAGAGCATTATACTGATATTTTGAAAGTATATTTGTATTCCATTTATCAATGTATTTTTAAACTTGTAACAAGAGAATCACAATTGTGTTTATTATTTAAAAAGATGCCAAGTTGTGGAAAGTTGCATACAGATGCATCCCTCCTAAAATATTCAACCTATTAGAATATAGAAGTATAATGAGGAAAATAGTTTGTGATATAATAAGGAAGCTGGGGTAAAGGGCATTCTATTCATTTGTTGAGTCAAAGTTCTCCTGTAGCTCCAGCTGGCCTGAAACTCACTATGTAGATCAGGTTGGCCTTAGTCTCACAGAGATCTGCATGACTCTGCTTCTTGAGTGCTGGGATTAAAGGCATGCCTAGCTAAAAAAACACTTAATAAGATTCCAACATTAGTAAGATCCCATCTAGATTAGAAATCAATTAATAAATGAGCAATCATTTAACAATCAAGAAAATGATCCATAGACATGCCCACAGACCAATTTGATATAGGTAATTCCTCAACTGAGGTTCCCTCTTCCTAGGTGTGTCAGGTTGACAACTGGAACTGTGACACTTTTCTCCACATCCTTGGAAGCATTTGTTGCCATTCATTTTCTTTTTAAAAATATTTTATTTTTATTTTTATATGTATTCATGTATTGCCTGTGTGTGTAGGTGCACCTGTGTCTTGCAATGCCTGCAAGGGTCAGAAGAGGGCATTGCATCTTCTGGAACTGGAGTTAAGGATGGGTGTTAGCCACCATGTGAGTGCTAGAAATTGAACCCAGGTCCTCTGCAAGAGCACTAAGCCATCTCTTTAGCCCTGTCATTCACATACTTAATACTAGCCATTATGACTGGGGTAAGGTGAAATCCTAAAGTAGACTTAATTTCATTTCCCTAATTGCTAAGGATTGTGAACTTTTTTTTTTTTTTTTGTCTTTTTGAGACAGGGTCTCCCTGTAGCTCTGGCTGTCCTGGAACTCACTCTGTAGAGCAGGCTGGCCTCGAACTCACAGAGATCTTCGAGCCTCTGCCTCCCAAGTGCTAGGATTAAAGGCGTGTGCCACCACGCCTGGCTTTTTTAAGAAATGTGTTAATGATTTTATTTCTTCCTTGAGAGCTCTTTGTTCAGGACCTACACCTCATTTTTCATTTGGTCATCTTTTTTTTGGTTCTTTTAGTTTTTCAGTTATTTGTATATTCTGGGTATTAATCCTCTATCAAATATATGATTGGCATGGTTCTCTGCCATTCTGTGGGCTTTCTCTTCATTCAATTACTTTGTTTCATAGGGGCTTTTAAGTTTTTTGAGATCTTATTTGTCAACTGTTGGCATTAATTACAGAGTGAGTACAGCCCTATGAGGAAAGTGTTTTCCTGTACCTTTGTAGTTTACTTTTTTCTTCTAGCAATTTCAGCATTCCAGGTCTTGCATTGAGATCTTTGATCCATTTGGAGGTGATTTTTATGCAGGGTGATAGATAAAGGTTTAATTCCAATGTTCTGCATGGGGACATCTGGTTTTCCCAGCACCATTTGTTGAAAATGTTGTTTTTCCTCCGTTGTATATTTTGGCATCTTTCTCAATTATCCAGTCACTGTAATTACATACATTTAACACTGGGCTTCGGTTCTGTTCATCAGACCCAATTTCATGCCAGTACCATGCTGTTTTAATTTCTTTGACTCTGTAATATAAATTGAGGTCTGGTATGGTCATCCCTACGGAATTATTCTTTCTGATCAGAATTGCTTTTGCTATCTAAGGTCTCTTGTGAGTCCATATTTCCATATGAATTTTAAGATTGTTTTCTATGTCTGTGAAGACTGTCACAGGATTTGCAGCATACACATATATTTATTATAAACATAATTTTAAAAATTGAAGTTACCCACATGGAGGGATGATGATCCTCTGGAAATCATATACTATCTAACCGTGTTTAGTGCCAGGCCAGGGTAACCTCCTTCAGAGTAGCTGTTCAGGAGGTCCAAGAGGTCCCTAAAACAATGCAAGCCATTGTTTATTTATGTGTATGAATGTACTGTCTGCATGTAGGTTTGTGCATATAATTGGATATCTTTTAGAACTGGAGGGTAAGACCCTGTTGCTGAAGACATCACATACTTTGGTCTCAGGACTTGGGGAAATCAAGCTGTTACTCTTTATAGCAGATGGAGGGTATCACAGAGAATCATAACTGGTCAGAAGGCAGAGAGTAAGTGATCATGGACTGCCCAGCCCAATCTGACCTTTATAACACAACCTCTACACCCAAAGCTTAGGAAACATTGCAGAAGAGGAAACAGAAGATTGTAAGAACCAGAGGACTAGGAGGAACCCTGTGAGGTGTATTTTCTGAGCATGATACGGATGTTATATGCATGAACTCTAACAAACGGCTGCCTGCACAAGGCCTACATAAAACAACACCAGTTGACATGCCAACATAGAGAGTTGAAAGGGTCACAAGGCTTTTGATTGTAAGCCTCATCTAAAGGATGAGAGAAATTCTTATTTCTGATGGACTATTGAACCTGTGGCACAGACAACAGAACAGTGGAACATATATGCAAACTGTGGTGTTAAAATGGGGGTAATTATTAATTTATTCTTAAAATGATATGCTTTTGGGAGTGATAGCAGCACTATAAACCATAGTGCTTCAGAAAGCCAGACAGTGATGTTAAACATGTATGAATTACCTGAAGGGACTGCCAGGCACTTGACAATGTAAATAATTTCTATTGCAAAAGTTGTCTTGGGCTTTTGAGTTGAGTCTGAAGCCTTGAAAGGGGAGGCAAAGTTATTTAGGCAACAAACAATTTACCTAATTCACAGTATAACCCTGAGACCTTGGATTTTCAAAGCGAAGTCTTCCAAACAAATAAATCAACAGAAACAGGTAGACTGAGTGGCGCAGCATCACTTTGTTTTCATCTATAAATATCAAAGCGAACTCTATTTGCACTTCCACTTCCAACCTACTTGCAAATGATGTCATTATGCAGCCCCAGCTCTGGCATGAAGACATAATTAGTATTCAGTCTGACAGAAAACCATTTCATTTGATTCCATTGGCTGAGATCCAACAGGCACTATATATATGACAGCATGCGAAACAGGCACTTTGGGTAAAAGCAGGCTTGGCATTAGTATGCAGAACAGTGGCCTGGAACAGGAGCAGGGACAAGGCAAGGTTGGAAGGAGCAGAGGAACAGAGGGGGCCATCATTCCAGTTCAGAAACCTACCAAGTTTGCATTCTAGATGCAAAGAATGGGGTTTATTTAATGAAGATTCTCATGCCCTGTTAGATATTCTGTCTGACAAATTTATGAACATCATTATGATTAACTTCTAACCCCCAGAAATTACAGAAATTATCACAGGAATTTACCTGGAATGAGAATTGCATCTCACATGTTAAATGGCTTTTGCAACATAAAATGAAAGCTTCGGGCGTCTGGGCAGCTTCTTGAGCATGCTAATTTCATCTCCATGACCCGAGTTGTTTGATTGAGCTGGGAACCATCTGTGAAATGCGTTTAATTGACTTAGAGATTGCAATTAACCATTGATGAAGTTTCACACTCAAGATCCATCTCCAAGCTTTTTTTCCCCTCAGTTTTAGTTCTGGTAAATTGACCTGTATAACTTCATCAGCAGATGCCCTTAACCCATGGCTTCTGCTTGGATATTGTCAGGGAGAGAGGTAGCAATAAGTTGGGAGGGGGCAGTGTGAGCTCTCTGTCCTTCCTGGGGGACCCCCCTTTCCGTAAAATACTCTCTGACTTGTGATAGCTCCTGTACCCTGTCAGTTTGGGATAAAGGTTGACCCTAGTCCTAGTAATCCTGGCATATTACATCGTTGTGCCTCGCCCCCAAACCTTAACTATATCTTTGAAAATTGGCCTTAATTCGTCTAATTTCTGCCTATCATCTATTTTCTTCTGGGAGTGGGTGTTACTGACCATTACAACTTCTGTTATTGGAAAGAAGTCAAATCCAACCAGAGGAGAGGTAAAAAATATAAGCGAGGGCTGCCAGGAGAATTCTGTTTAAGAATGGAAAGTTCCAGGTGTGGTAGCACATGCCTTTAATCCCAGCACTCGGGAGGCAGAGGCAGGTGGATCTCTGTGAGTTCAAGGGCAGCTTGATCTATGGAGCAAGCTCCAGGCCAGCTGGGACTAAAATCTTTGTCCCAAAAAGACCAAAAATAAAATAATTTAATAAAAGGATGGAAAGTGGCAGGATTTTGCATGGAAAGGAGTCTCCAGAGGCCAAATGGGCTGGCAGTTCATAGTCTTGAAATATGGAGTTATTAATATTTCTATTAATTCTTTACCAATGGAATATGTACTTTGGTTATTGTCACAGACAGAAGTATATGTTTGGGTCGGGGCAACTGATTTAGTGATGTCATTTGAAAATCCAACTGTGTTAGATTAATGTTACATTCATTCAGTAGCCCTCATATGTCTTCTCAGGATGTCTTTCCAAAGGAACTGTCTTAGTATGACTTTGTTCGTTGGCATTTTATCCCCATAAGTAAAGTTACCCCAATACCAATGGACAGAAAAATGAGGACCTTCGTGGGAATTTTACCTCCAAGGGAAAATTTATATCCATAATTGTGGGAGTTCATGCTAATGAATGGAAATCAAAGATTTAACTCGATGGATGTGTGACTCAAGCTTTCCATGGTGACTTTGCCTGTATCCTTCTCTAGCCCCATTCTCAATGTGAAAATATAGCTAGGGTTTTAGATATGATGGTCTTTATAACAGGGAGGAGAGCTAGACTCAGATACAGGTGGGTGAACAGATGTTTGGTGGAAAATTGTAGAAGTCATCTTTGATTTTATTCAATTTTCTTTTCCTTTTTTTTTTTTAGGCCTGGTTTCTGGCTAACTCCACCTGGCCTGGAACTTGCTATATAGACCAAGCTGAGCCAGATCTCACTTACATCTGCCTGCCTCTTCTTCCTTAGTGGTAGGATTAAAGGTATGTACAACCATTCATAGCTTGTTCTGTATTTCTTTCTTTGATTTTTTTAATTGCATTTTTTTAAATTTCATAAAATATATGTATTAAATATAGCATATATTTAATGTAATATATCTATATATGTGTTATGTATATATGACTATATAGTCAAATTTATGTCCCCAAATATTCTTTGGTGTGGATCCATTCTCATCCAGAGGTGTCCAATTATCTAGCAAGATTCACACCTTTAAAAGAATCTGAATCTCCCCTTCCCAGAAGCCATCTCTTCTTTAGGAAGGGTTGGGATTCTTACCCACCTCCCCAGGTTCATGCTGAGATTTTATCTAGCTTAATCTTATGTGAAACTTATTCATGCTTGCACCATTGCTGGAAGTTCATATGAGTAAATGCCCAGCAGTCTGGAAAACTCTGCTTCCTTGTTGTCATTCAGCACCTCTGGCTCCAAACCTCTCTTCTGTAATGATTCCTTATCCCTGGGAGTCATAAATTTGAAATAGGTGTCCTGTTTAGGGATATGTACTCTTTAGTCCTTTTTTTTTTTTTTTTTGGTCTTTTCGAGACAGGGTCTCCCTGTAGCCCCAGCTGTCCTGGAATTCACTCTGTAGACCAGGCTGGCCTTGAACTCACAAAGATCTGCCTGCCTCTTTAGTCTTTTGTTCTCTACATGTCAATCACTTGTGGGTTTCTGTGTTAATGCTGCATAAGGAAGTTTCTCTCTGGTGAGGGTTAACAATCTATGGGTATAACAATAATTTATTAGCAGTCAGTTTAATACTATATTTAGCAGAATAGTCCTAGTGTCTTCTCTACGCCCTTGAACTGTCTAGCCACTGATTACTAGGCCTGATATCACTGTAAGGTATGGGTTCTATCTTATAAAGTGGACCTTAAATCCAATTATAAAGTGGCTGGTTACTCCCATATCTTTGTGCCACTACTGCACCAGAAGGCATTTGTTACCAGACTAGTTATCATTGTCAGGCCAGCTTTCAGGATTCACAGCTGGGTAAGGTTAAGCATTCATTTTCCAGGACCATGCGTAGCAACATGTAGCACCATGAAAACCAGCCAGGAGAGATGAAGCTTTGAGGTCCTTTTATGAAGGAATATTATCCAGCTGATAAAAATTTAGACCACGAAATTTGCAGGTAAATGAATGGAACTGGAAGAAATCATACTAAGTGAGGTATCCCAGACCCAGAAAGACAAACACTGCATGTTCTTCCTCACAGCTGAATGCTAGATTTGAATTCTGGAATATGCATGTTTCAGTTGGAAAATCCAGAGAGGCCAGAATATTACTAAAAAGACACTCCCTGACTGGAGATAGAATGCAAAAATATAAAGAGCGGAAAGAGTAACAATAGAGTAGGAAGAGTTAACTCGGGTGGGGAATGGGAGAGCAGGGCAGAAGAGGAAGTTTGGGGAAAGATAACTAACACTAAAGTCTTTCAGAAAAAGCCATATGGAAAATGACCACTATAAAAGCTTCTTAATGTGTATGCATTATACAAAGAGATTAAAAGGAATGATCTTATAACCTGGGAACAGCCGCTACTAGACACCGTAGGGTGAGCAAAGTAAAAGCCCAATGTCCGGAATGGAGTCCTTTTTTTTTCTTTTTTTGGTCTTTTTGAGACAGGGTCTCCCTGTAGCCCCAGCTGTCCTGGAATTTGCTCTGTAGACCAGGCTGGCCTTGAACTCACAAAGATCAGCCTGCCTCTGCCTCCCAAGGGCTAGGATTAAAGGCGTGTGCCACCACGCCCATCTAGAAGCTCTTGACCAAGGGTCAATAGACCTTCAAGCAACAGTAGTCATTGCTGCTGCCCTTGGTTACCCATCAGAACTTAGTATTAAAACCCTGTTGCTGAAGAAACTACATCCATGAGCTGTAGAAAAAGCAAGGGGAAATCAAGCTGGTCCTGACTTGCTCTGCGTTCTTGATGAACAAGAAGCAAGTCATTAGCTGACCATGACATTGAGGAGGAGGGGTGAAGGGATGTGTGGAAAAAGGTTCCCACAAAGGGCTTTTTTTGAAGATGTTAGTTTCAAGAGAATTGGGTCTACATTTGTACGACGAAGGAAGTAGGCACCCGGACAGAGCATGCACTATGACATTCACCTTATTCTTTCCAGAGAGGCATGGAACACAGATGAGGTCAGTAGACAGCAACTCAATGTAAGACCAACCAGCATGCCTGAGTTTTCTCCAGCCACTTATTGCCTGAAGAGTATGGAATGGAACTTTGCAGTGGATTTAGCTAAGTGAAAAGAGGAGAGAGGCTAAAGCTTTGAAATGAGTGCAAGAGGTGTTGTAATTTTGACTGTGATATCTGAAAGTCTTAGAAGGGAAGGGACAAGAGTGAAGAACAAGGGGTTTGAAAAGGAGGCAAGTTGTTTTGATGAAGATGAAGAATGGGGAAAATTGTGACTCTAGAAACAAGGAACAAGGAAGTAGACAGTAGATGGAGAGCTGGCTGCTTCAAAATGAGGCTGGAAGAGCATTGTGACTTTTTTTTTATTTCATCATTTGTTTTAACAATAAGTAATAAGTAATGAGTACAAGCATCCTTCATGTAAAACCAATTTGCAAGCAGTTGCGCCCAAACCCACACAGCCCAAGGGTCCCGCCATCCAGCTGGAGGGGCTTGTATGTACAATCAAGTTGATCAAATAAGTGTCCAGTCTATATTGCTGTAGTTTCAACATTCACCCCAATCACAGCCCTTACATTCTACCACACCCCCTCTTCCACAGATTGTTCCCTAGGTTTAGAAAAGGGGTGCTGGTGGGCGAGAAGCAAAACAGTCTACTTTCTCTGGAGATGTCATTTTGGACTCTGATCAGTTGCACTGTGGCTTTTAATAAGGCCAAAGTGTGGAATGTCACTATAAATTTATATCATGGTAGGATGAGAAATGAATTTTAGAGAATTAAGAATTAAGAGTTTGGGTTTGGGAACTATGTGAAAATTCAACCCCTAAGAATTGTTACAAATGTATTTTTGCAGACAGTGGCAGCCAGGAACTAAAAATCTTTAAGGAATAGTGTGACTGACTTCCAGAATAAGTGGCTACAATAAAGTGGTATTTCTTTTCAGTGCAGAAGTCCTGACAGAAAATATTCTAGAGACTCCGATGATTCAGCTATCAGACAATGGAACAATGAAGCTCAAAGTTTTAAAATTTTCTCAGGACTCTCATGCTGGGAAAAAGGAAATGATAAAGGCTAAAGTCCCAGTAACAGCCAGAGGAAGAATTTGCCTTTGGGGAAGAATGTTCACACCATCCTGACCTCTTTGCTCATAGTTAAGTTGCCACATGCACATTTTCTATATTTTGTTTCATTTTTATATAAAATTGTAACATTCCATTGTGAAAGATGGAAAGAAACTGACTCTTTGTCTTAGTTTTTGGCTAAAGTATAAATAAATCTATTTTCCTTTAATAATTTCTCTTTCTTAATTTCTTTTAAAATGCAGAGAATACCCAAAGTGTGTTTTTGATACTAAGGACTCTCTAACAGTGGTGGTACAGGTAAGGTTTCTTTCTTTCTTTCTTCCTTCCTTTCTTCCTTCCTTCCTTCCTTCCTTCCTTCCTTCCTTCCTTCCTTCTTTCCTTCCTTCCTTCCTTAATTACTATTTATATCTATATATAACTATCTATCTATCTATCTATCTATCTATCTATCTATCTATCTTTCTTGGCTAGGTTTTGATTTGTTTTGTTTTCCAGGGAGAAAATAAAGAGAAGTTTGTTTAGGAACAGTAAGAGCACACAGCCATTTTCTAGATAGAGAGTTAATAAAGAGAAAGACTACTGAATGATAAAGATTCCAGGAAAATTAAGCTTCAAGAGAAAAGAAAGTTGAAATACAAATACACAAGAAAAATGAAGTATCTGTGGAATTTTACTATGAATTTCCAAGAGAGAATGGATAGACTTTTAGAAGTTAAGCAGAAATGAGCTATAAAGACCTCCTAGCAGATTAGAAGTAGAGGTTGAACCTGGACATAGTAAGCTTCACCTAATGAGTCTAAAAAAATAAGCTTTTTCAGGAAATCTTATACTGTTTTCCATAACCGCTGTATTAATTGCCTACCAATAATGCACACATTTTGTTATATACTGGTTAAAAATGTGAATTTTTTATCTTTGTTTATTTGTTTGTTTGTTTGTTTGTTTGTTAAATAACCATTTCAGGGGCTGAAGAAATGGCTCAGTGGTTGACAGCTTCCTGCTCTTCCAGGGGGCTTGCACCCATGTCCAGCAGCCCATAGTCACTTGCAACTCCAGCTATAGAAGACGGAATACCCTCTTCTGGCCTACATGGATACCCCCATACACATGACATACCTTTACACAGAGACACACATGCTCATAAATAAAAATAAATCTTAAAAATAAAAATATATTTAAGAAATTAAAATTCTAATAGGTGTGATGCAATATGTAACTGAGAATTTAATTGCATTTCCGTGATGATGAGTGACATGGAGCACATTTTCACAGACGTGTTGGCGATTTCTGGCTTCTTTAGAGAAATGACTATTTAGGTTTTTTGAGTTAAAAAATAATCTTATTTTATTATCTTTATTTTATGTGTATGAGTGTATTGCTTGGATGTGTGTAAGTGCACCCATGTCATGCAAAGTCCTCAGAGTTTAGAAGACTGCATCCGATCCCCTGGAACTGGAGTTAAGGGCAGCTGTCAGCCTCCATGTAGGTGCTGAAAATCAAATCAGTGTCCTCTGCTAGAGCAGCCAGTGCTTTTAACTGCAGAGCTGTCACTTCAGCTCCAATGCTTTGAAATTTTAAAATTGTGATTAAAAAATATTATTGAAATATTTCAGTTTCCTGTGTATTTTAGATATTAACTCCTAAACAGATATAAATTTTGCAGATACCCCTCCTCTTCCCAGGTTGTGGCTCCATCTTGACACTTGCTTCCTTTGTTGTGTACAACCATTTTAGTTCAATACAACCCATTAACTTCTTTTTTGTTTTTTTTTGTTTTTTTTTTTTAATTTTTTTTATTATTTATTTTTGTATGTGTATGAATGCATTGTCTGCATGCAGGTCTGTGCACCCGTGTCGTGCAATGCCGCGGAGGTCAGAAGAGGGTCTCGGATTCCCCTGGAACTGGAGTTCTCCTGGAATTGGAGTTACCGACGGTTCTTAGGCGCCATGTGGGTGCTGGGGATCGAACCCGGGTCCTCTGCAAGAGCGTCGGCGCTCTCAACCGCTAGGCCATCTCTCCAGCCCCTTAACTTCTTTTTTGTTACCTGTGCCTTAGAGTCACATTGAAAAGAATCATTGTGCAGGCCAACATTGCAGAGGATTTTCCTGCGTTTGTTTGCTTCTAGTAGCTTTACAGTTCTAAGTGTTACATTTGTCCCCTTAATATACTTTGTGTTGATTTTATATGTGGGGTGAGATGAACTTTCAACTGCTTTGTTGTCTTTGTGTATGCTAACTTTCCCTGCACACTTTAGTGAAGAGATAGTCTTCTTCCCAGTGTGTGTTTCTGGGACCTTGGCTGAAAGTTGGTAGTGAATGCATGGATCAATTCTGATCTGTTGTATTCCACTGGTGTCTGAATTTTTTCTCCTAGCACCATACAGTTGGATTACTGTAACAAAGTAGTGGATATTGAAATTAATCTTCACTGAAAGTCACTTTAGATACCTGAGGTCTTTTGTGGATCCCTGGCAATATTGAGATCCTTTTTATCTAGTTCTGCAAAAGGTTTCATTGGAATTTCGATTAGTGTTACATTGAACCTATAAATTAATTTGGATGCTATAGTTGATTAAGTTTCCTCGAGGCTCAGAAATGTTTAGCAGATTCTCTGAAATCTCATTGTAAGTTGGGACGTATGATTCTGATCAGGGCCATGTAGCCTGTAACTCACTTTCTTTTTTTTTTTGCAATATCTCCTAAATGTTACCCCATTGTCTCTCTTTTTATTTTTTTATCAGTATTGGTTTTCAGAGACACTATATAGAAATTTATAGCTGGGAGAAATACAAGCTTTGTTATTGATGGATGTTCATTTTGTACAATATTCTTTTTTACTTATTTATTATTTTTTATGTGTCTGAGTGTACTGTCTACATGTAGGTTGGTGCACCCGTGTCATGCAATGCTGTGGAGGTTAGAAGAAGGTGTTGGATTCTCCTGGAACTGGAGTTAAAGATGGTTCTTAGCCACCATGTGGGTGCTGGGAATCAAACCCGGGTCCACTGCAAGAGCAGTCGGTGCTCTTAACCACTGAGCCATCTTTCTAGCCCCTTGTACAATATTCTTTATAAAGACTAAATATTAACTGAAAAACACTTGCTTTGTTAGTATTGTTGATGTCAGTGTAATCTGACATGCAAAATTTCCAGTTATAGACTAGTTGACCTTTTCCATAGGCAAGCAAACAGAAGTTTATGTAATAATTGCATAAAATAGAATTCAGTTATTCTCCTTTTAATTTAAATACTTTGTCCATGAAAACATTTTTAATTTTCTCATGTCAGTTAAATGATCTATTTAGTAATTTACCTCTGGAATTTTTCTGTGACTAATGCCTTGCTAACTCAATATTATCCTTAATTTGATTATCCAGGGGACTTTTACCTTAGATAGCACAGTCTCTGACACCATAGATGGCATTTATCATTGCATATAAAATAACAAACCTCTGCTATATTAGACAAAAATGTCTTGGTTATCTGAATCAGGAGCCAGCTTGACCATTTGTTAAGTCTTAGAGTGTTGAAATGCCTGGTCAAAACAAAATACAAATGACATCCCCTCAAGACTTAAAAGATTCACAGGTTAATTGACATTTCAGATTCAGTCCCATTATCTGGCCTCTCCTTTCTTTTCTCTTGATGAACTTCCTACAGGCTTAACTCACCTTTATGCTACTTCTTCCCTCTTCCACAGCTTATAGAAAGTAAATAAAAATTTAAAATTCCAGAATTAAGTGTCTTATACAATTAACCTTCCAATTTATTTCATACCAAAAAGTCATCTTCATCAATCCAAACATAACAAGCTACGAGCAAATATTAATAAAAATGGAATACTTCAATGACTGTGTTCTGAAGAACAGACTCTTCTCAGTAACACACCATCTTCTTTGCTTAGGGACTTCCACCTTGTTGGATCTAATCATGAGAAATGATAAGAATTGCATAGTAAAAGAGAATATTATATATTTTGTGTAGTAAGGAATATAGGCCAAGGAGTTACCCATGTTTCTCTCTAGGCCACAATGGCAGGACAGAGGCCCAGGTGGTATGATTCAGGTAGAGAACAGTGAGAATTGAGGTAAAAGGTTTAAGAAACTCATCTTGGAAGGTCTGGATTTTTCCCCTTGTGAAATGGAATGCCATAGTAAAGTTTTACATAAAGATAAAACTTGGGGACTGGAGAGATAGCCTAGCGGTTAGGAGCACCGACGCTCTTGCAGAGGACCCAGGTTCGATCCCCAGCACCCACATGGCGGCTAAGAACCGTCTGTAACTCCAATTCCAGGAGAACTCCAGTTCCAGGGGAATCCGAGACCCTCTTCTGACCTCCGCGGCATTGCATGACACGGGTGCACAGACCTGCATGCAGACAGTACATTCATACACATACAAAGATAAATAATAATAATAAAAAAAAATTAAAAAAAAAAGATAAAACTTGAACTAATTTCAACTTCTAAGTGAGCATTCTGTCTACTGTTTTAAAAATGAATAGCTGGGGCCAGGCGTGGTGGTGCACACCTTTAATCCTAGCACTTGGGAGGCAGAGACAGGCGGATCTTTGTGAGCTCAAGGCCAGCCTGGTCTACAGAGTGAGTTCCAGGACAGCTGGGGATACAGGGAGACCCTGTCTTGAAAAGACCAAAAAAAAAAAAAAAAAAATGAATAGCTGGATCAGTGAGGCTGATTGGAAAGTCATTGTGGAAGCCCAGGCTCAGGTTTATAGTTTGGTCTGGTGAGAAAATGCAGCATAAAGTGACTAGATTCTATTTTAAGGGTAAAATTGTTAGGAATACCTTATAAATTATTGTGGTAGTTTAAATGAGAATGACCCCCATAGGCTTCAAGAATTCAGACATTTTGTCCCCAGTTGGTGGTGCTGTTTTGGGAGGTCTTAGAAAGTGTGGCCATGCTGGAGGAAGTACATCACTGGGGGGGGGGGCGCTTAGTTAGTTCAACAAGCCTTGCAGGCTCCAGTTGCTCTCTCTTGACTTCCTGTGCTCATTAGAAGATGTCAACCCCAGCTTTCTGCTCCAGCTTCTGCTGCCATGCCTCCCACTACAGTGGATTCTACTTCCCTGGAACTGTCAATCATAAGCTCAAATAAACTCTTCTTTTTATAATTTCCCTTGGTCATGGTGGTCTTATCACAGCAAAACAAAAGTGACTAATACAGTTTTTTGGTACCAAAGAGCAGGCTGTTGGGTGTGAAGAATCTGACCAGGTGGTTGTTTGGAAAAATGTAAAAGACTTTGGAACTTTGGGTTAGAAATGCTGTTGACTGCTGTAAGCAGAGCTTACTGGGCCATTCTAGTAGAAGCTTGGAAGAAAGCAGCAACTGGTATATTTTGTCAGAGTCTGGCTAGAGTTTGCCCACAGCCCAGATGCTTGCCTGAGACTAAGTTGAAAAGCAATGGACTAATTTCTTTGGCATAGGATATTTCAAGACAGCCTAACATAGAAATGGTCCTAACTTAGAAATGGTGGCATGGCTATTAATGGTGAATATTGTACAGATCTACAGTGAAAAAGGGCAAATGGGGCAGAAAGAAATGCAGAATGTACAGTTTGGATTGGGAAAGTGCAGGAGGGAGATTAATGTTGGAGCCAAGGCATGTGAAGGAGAGGCTCCCTTTAATAAGGAGATTAAAATGATTAAGGAGAGGCCTAGATATTTACAAGTAAATAATGGAAAAAGTGAGTTTAAAGTGATTAAGGAGAGCCCTCAAGATTTACAAGTAAACAACAGAAACAGTACCTTCAGGGCAAGACCACACCCAGCTAAGCTTCCAGCTTTTGAAAGGAAAATCCTGAAAGGGCAGAGAAAAGTTGTGAATGTGGTTGAAGTAGGACAGAGTCCATACCGAACTTGCAGCCAAGGCAGTCTCATTCACATGGAGGTGGTGCTGACTTTAGAGGTGTGAAGGATGCCAGAGTGAAGGGGTCATCAGTTCTTCCTCCACAGTTTCAGAGAGCCTCTGAGGCCAGGCAGAGTGCAGCAACTATTTTTTGGTCTTGTTTTGGTCCAGTATTTCTTCACTATGTCTCTATTCCTCCCTTTTGGAATGGGAATGCATATTTGGTTCCACTGAATGTTGGGAGTATGTAATCTGTCTTTTGATTTTACAGGAGGTTATAGTTAAGAGATTGGCCTGGGTCTCAGAAGAGACTTTGAACTGTAGAGTTTTGAATAGAACTGAAACTGGTAAAGACTATGGAGACTTTTAAGGTTGGACTAAATGCAGTTTCCATTTTATATGGTCATGAGCCTATGGGAGCCAGGGAGTGGAATGTGGTAGTTTAAATGAGAATGACCCCCATAGGCTTCAAGTATTCAGACATTTTGTCCCCAGTAGGTGGCGCTGTTTTGGGGGGGTTAGAAGGTGTGGCTATGCTGGAGGAAGTGTGTCACTGGGGGGTGGGCTTAGTGAGTTCAACAAGCCTTTCAGCCTCCAGTTGCTCTCTCTTGACTTCCTGTGCTCATTGGAAGATGTGAACCTCAGCTTTCTGCTCCAGCTTCTACCAGCATGCCTCCCACCTCAATGGACTCTAATTCCCTGGAACTGTCAATCGTAAGTGCAAATAAACTCTTCCTTTTATAAGTTCTCTTGGTCATGGTGGTTTTATCACAGCAACAGAAAAGTGACTAATACAGTTTATATAGGTTATTTGCAAAAAAGATAAATCATGAAAGGTTATAAGTTTTCATTGTCATTTAGAGGAATATAAGAAAATCAATGATTACGATGTGCTATAATGAACTTTCTAATAGAGTTTACAAGTTTCTGAGGGTTGTTATATAGAGCTGTGGCCTAGTGTCAGTGAATACTATTTTGAAAGGATGATACATATATTTCTTCTTTCTGTTTCTAAATACTGACAAGATGTGATTTAAAACAGGAAGGATTTATTTTGGCTTACAGTTTGAGGGGAGTTCATCTTAGTGTGGAAATTCTATGGAAGCAGCACTGTGTCTGGAGTCAGGAGGTAGAGGGATGATAGAAAGTTATAAACTTTAAGTCCCATCCATTGTGACCCATTTCCTCTCAGAAGCTTTGGCTCCAAAGCATTTCAGAGCCTTCCAAGATAGTACCATGAGCTGGAGATGGGATCAAACACCTGATCCAATGGAGGGTGGATTTCCTATTCAAACTAGAACAATATTTAAACTGACTTTTGGCAAAATTTAAAAAGTATTTGTTACATGTAGAAAGTGTGAGATAATAATTCAATTGTAAGGAGAATAGCAGATCAAAAGGTAAGGACGAAGAAAGATTATGTATGAATGGAGAACTGGTGACAAGTAATGACAAGGAAGTTGGCAACAGGAAGTTATGCTTGACTTTCTATACTAAATAAAAATCTTAAACTTTATCAGGAATGTTGGGAAAGACTCTGGGAGATATTAAGCAGAATCGTGATGTGATTATATAATAAAAGTGAACAATTTTGTAATTATTTTACAGAATATACATTGAAAAGATCCTTATGAATTTATTTTATAATTATGATAAGATAGAATAAAATAGTCACTCAAGGCTGAGGCTGAAGACATATATGATGTAGTAAGATGTGAAATAAATGATTGGATTCTAGATGAGGAAGAGCAATACACCTGGATATCATTCCTTGAAAGAAGAAATGAAGTACATTGCTATGTGCTTGATGTGGTTTGTCTTCTAAGGTTGATATAATGGAAGTTTAGTCTTCAGAGCAGTGGTATTGAGATGTGGTGTGACATTAACAAATGTAGTTTACAGGGAAGGTCAAATTCTACAACTATTTTGGGGTAAAATTGATAGGAATAACTGATAAATTGTGTATAGATTATTTTTAAAAGATAAATCATGGATGGCAGAACATACTCAAAGGGACTGTGTGACCTTTGCTTCTCTGTATTTTCATGCTCCAAGATGTAATGGCTGCCTCAGACAAGTACCTTCACCATCATAAAGTACAGTCAAGAGAATCCTTGTGAGAGATGAACTGATGCAGGTACCATAGTCTTGAACTTCAAACTGAAACAAAGTAATCCCTTTTTAAAATAAAGTAAGTCATCTACTGCTTCTGCTGCTGCTGCTGCTATTAGTTTGAGACAAAGTGTCATCATGTAACCCTGTCTGACCTGCAACTGGCTATGTAGACTAGATAGGCCTTAAAATCTCAAAGATCTGGCTGCCTTCCTTCTCAATTCTGGGTTAAAGGTGTGGACTGTAACTTGGTTATTTTGCTACAGTAACAAAAATGATCCAACTAAAGTGAATACAGGTATGAAGCCATAAACAAAAGGTTTAGCTTGAACAAAGTGAAGTTGTGAGATATCATAGTTGAAATTCTTAATAGGTTCAAATAGATAAATGTAGACTTTGAAGGAAAGATTAGCTGGGGATTTGTGTTAGAGAAGCAGAAAGATATAGCTGATTACTATAGACGCACATTTGGATAATTTCAACTCAAAAGAAAAGAAATATATTTATACTGATAACAGATGAGAAAAGTGTCAACACCTAGAGACAAACAGAATGAAAAGCCTCCATAAATTCAGGAGTAGTATTTTACTTCGGATCTGAAATGTCCACCCATAGCTTATAAGTGAAGGCTGGTTCCCAAGATAGCAGGGTTTATAAATGAATCCTTTAGATGGTGACTGGATCATGAGGGCTCTAAACTCATTGATGGATTAACACAATGATGTAGTCACAGCTTATAAGCCTATTCGTAGATGGTGGAGTCTAGAATGTGAGGACTAGAGGAAGCAGGTCATTGGAGGTCTGCCTTTGGAGGGCATGCTTGTTTCAGACTCTTCCCCCCTTCACTATGATGGGCATGCTTGTCTCAGATTCTCCCCCCTCACTTTGACGGGCATGCTTGTCTCAGACTCTCCCCCCTCACTATGATGGGCATGCTTGTCTCAGACTCTCCCCCCTCACTTTGATGGGCATGCTTGTCTCAGACTCTCCCCCCCACTATGATGGGCATGCTTGTCTCAGACTCTCCCCCCTCACTTTGATGGGCATGCTTGTCTCAGACTCTCCCTCCCCACTATGATGGGCATGCTTGCCTCACACTCTCCCCCCCTCACTATGATGGGCATGCTTGTCTCAGACTCCCCCCCCC